>PVKV010011017.1:0-72698 GCA_004027835.1 Alouatta palliata
GGGGAGTTGGGGAGGGATAGCATGGGGAGAAATACCAGATATAGGTGATGGGGAGGAAGGCAGCAAATCACACTGCCATGTGTATACCTATGCAACAATCTTGCATGTTCTTCACATGTACCCCCAAACCTAAAATGCAATAAAAAAAAAATCCTTCAGGTAACTGTAGTATGAATCCTATAGATACTTCACCCCCTTGTTGTTAGATAGGTCACAATAAACATATTAAAGCAAAAGTGGCAGTTTCATAGCTAGATTTTTATGAGGTATTTCTTTTATATATATATATATGTATATATATATATATTTTTTTTTTATTGCGTTTTAGGTTTTGGGGTACAAGTGAAGAACATGCAAGATCGTTGCATAGGTACACACACGGCAGTGTGATTTACTGCCTTCCTCCCCATCACCTATATGTGGCATTTCTCCCCATGCTATCTCTCCCCAACTCCCCACCCGCCGCTGTCCCAACCCTGTTTCTCCCCGACAGACCCCAGCGTGTGATGCTCCCCTCCCTGTGTCCATGTGTTCTGATTTTTTCAACACCTGCCTATAGCGCTTTTACAAATAAATGTTCAATTTTTCTCTTAGTTATTTTAAAACATTTTGGACTTGTAGAATGTGTGTGATAAAACTATGGTTGCTGTAAATTATATTTCAAAACTATAGCACTAACAAGGAGAATTAAACTATTTTGGAGTTGACTAAGAATAAGATTTATATTGAAAGGTAGGTTTTAATTTATATTTAAAATAGAAGTTCTTTGACATTTTAAAAGCAAATATATTAAATGCCTGAATTTTCTCACCTGCAAAATGATGAACTTGGACTATAACATTCCTAAGTTTCCTTTAAGCTCTAAAATTGTATTTACATAATTTTTATTCCATTTGCTGCACTGAACGAAGCATGTATTTTCCCTAAGTGGAGGTTGTGGCCAGTGGTTTTACCGATGCTTATATTCAGCAGGACTTGAATAAAGTCCCACTGAAAAAAAAGTAATTACCGAAAAAGTGTCCTGAATGAATCTGCGGTCTGCTAATACATCCGTCATGTTTAGTAATAAAAATGCCTAGGTTTGAGGTCAGGCAGAACTTTGAATTCCGACTCTACCATTCACTACGTGATTAATCTTGGATAAATTATTTATTTTCTTTCATTCAGTTTTCTCATTTGAACAATAGAGCTAATAATAAACATGTTGGATTATCATGAATCACATGAGAACTGTCTATTAGTGGTTGGCAGTAAATGTTGGATACATGGGATAAATAATTTTCTCCTTCTTCATGCAGGCCATCTCCATGCCTCCATGATCTTCCTTCTGTCTGGATTTGGCAGGTATCGCCTCCTGTGTCAAAACGTACTTGACATAGCTGGAGAGAACTAACTTGCTATTCTCTCCTCTGTTCTCCATATAATTTTAAGTATTACAATAGAGGCAGAACCCTATTACTGAGACAATATTTGTTTGTTTACAATTTCATGGTACCAAACTCAAATGCCTTTAAGGGTCCATCAGGTGCAATAAGTAAGAACATCAGGTTGATGTTACAGGCATTCTATTGCACTGAAAGGTGAAAGCTCTGATTAATGACAATGAACTCAAATGTTTTTCAAAAACCCTGATGCTATCAAATAAAACACATCTCTTGGATGATTTCAGCCGTGGGCTGCCAGCTGTTGACTTCTGGTTTACACATTTGTCTTTCCCACTAGGCTGAGAACTCTTAAGAATAAGGAATGACTTGTGTATGTCTTATTCTCCTTGGCATGCCCAGTACCAGATCTTGTGCATGTTAGGAGCTCAAGATAATATTTATTGAGTTGAATTAAAATAATCTTTATATGAACAGTACAAAGGTAGTTTGACTTTATAAAAATAACAGACTGGCCAGGCGCGGTGGCTCACGTCTGTAATCCCAGCACTTTGGGAGGCCGAGGTGGGCAGATCATGAGGTCAAGAGATCAAGACCATCTTGGCCAACATGGTGAAACCCTGTCTCTACTAAAAATACAAAAATTAGCCGGGGTGGTGGCACGCGCCTGTGGTCCCAGCTACTGGGGAGGCTGAGGTGGAAGAATCGTTTGAACCCAGGAGGCGGAGGTTGCAGTGAGCCAAGATTGCGCCACTGCACTCCAGCCTGGCGACAGAGCAAGACTCTGTCTCAAAAAAAAAAAAAAAAAAAAAAAACAGACTGAGTTTTCTCAGTGTCCGCGCTTTCAAAACAATGTGTACTCAAATAGTGTAAATAGCATCAAAAATATATATAATTATTAATGTTCAGTGAAATTGAGAACTTTCCACTTTAAATGCTTATAATGACCCAGTGTTCAGGGATCAGGGGCCAACTCAATTTCTAAAACTTCTAAAATTCTAAAGTTCTTTTATCTAAGAAGTGATGGAAGGGTCAAGTGAACTTGAAAAAACATGTCCTTCCAATTAGCCACCACACAGGCTAGCTCGATTCCTACGTCACTGTTTTTTCCCTGAGATCAGACTTTTAAACTACATGTTCTTTTAAAAAACACTTTCACACCTCAGGTGCCAAGGAGTCAGCTAAGGCGTTGTTAAGCAGCATTTATCAACATGTATGAGAGTCACATCTATTTAGCTCTGCAGCCCACATGTGCTATGTATTTAATATTTATGAACTGTGGGTATACCTGTCACATTATTAAGGTGAGGTCTGCACTTTTAGCACACCAGATAAAGAGGTCGTGAGGCAGGCTGCATCTGCCTGTTTGTAATTTTCCAGAGCTGCCTACCGAACAGACTGGCCATTCGTCGCTAGTATGAGTCTTGCTGTCACATATATCACACTCCTGCTTTCTCATAAACTAAGTTTAAAAGAGAATGTTCTGGATTTAGTTTTACTCATGGATGTAATAACATGCTTGGCAGCACTGCCTAGGAATGAACAAATGTGTTAATACATATTACTTCTCATTGAAGGCTAAGACATGTAAATGCCTTTCAGAGTGTTAGCTTTTTCAGGTCAAACTGGAATCTATATGGTGTAGAAGAGATGATAGGATAATTTGGTTCAGTAATTTCAATGTTATTATTTGATAATTGCTATTTGATTGGTTTTGTAGATAATCAGGGAACACAGTTAGTCTGGAAAATAAGTGAAAAGCAGCCAAGGAAAATGATACTAAGCAAGGTCCTAATATGACTTTATATCAACTCTCATATGATAAATGTATGATGTGTGCAATGGTACTGGTGGTAGTATGGAGGTGGCAAGATATGTCCACTTTTCCAGGTAGCTACTTTTTGCATGAGGTGAGCATGTAGGATTTCCTTCCATTTCTCTATTTGCAAACATGCATGGTGCAAACACTTCAGTGGATGCTTCCCTGAGTCCTCCCAATTTAGATTATGCCACTCTTCAGTTAAAAAATCCCCAAATCTCCCTACTAGTAAGTATAAAACCAAGACATAAGAATGGCTTCAGAATTCTTCACATTTTCCTGCAAACGTACAGGAAAATTCATTGTTATTTGAATGTGCTGTTCATTCCTTCCAGCACAAAGAGAGAATACCCCATGTTGGCCTGACTCATTCTAAATACACTGCTCAAATGCCACTGCTTCTAAGAGGCTTTTTATTTGGCTGCTGCTGGAATCATTGTGCCCTCATCTGTCCTCCCTTAGGAGGCAGCAAAGCTGCAATGGGAAGAGCACAGGTGTGGAGCCAGAGGGATCCAGCTTCAAAACTTTCCTGTGCATAGTTTGCTGCGTGACCTTATACAAGTCACTTAAACTCTCTGAGCCTCAGTTCCCCTTTTGGCACTATGTGGGAAATTGGATGTTATGAGGACATTTATATAAGACAGTGTTTATAAAATGCCTGGCACAACATAGACGCAAGTAAGACCTTTATCTGTGGCTCTTTTCTCTCTGTCGTGTGTAACATTATGACATTTTCCCTGGTAGTATAGGTATTTCTTTTAATGTATCTTACAATAAATTATTTGAAGACGCTTCTCATTTTAGTATGTGCGGTAGAACTTAGCATGGTATGTTGCCTATAGGGGTTAACTGTAAAGGTAACATTTAAAAATGGGAATTACAAAGTGTACCTATGTTTTCCTTCTAAACTTCCTTTAAGCTTCTAAAAGTAAAATGGCAAAATTCATGCAAGACAGGGAAAATATAACTTGAGTCCTAAAAATGTTCTCATCTGTGAAGTCCTTGATATCTCATATATTCTTTCATTCGCAGACAGATAGGTGAACACTGAATAATACAAACAGCCAGACATGGGGCACACATATCCTCCCCAACATTTATCCCAGGGCTGCATATGTGCCTTCTCGTTTATGTATTTAAGAAACAGACAGAGCATCTTGAGGTTGGAGCAATTTGGACTGTTTATTTGAGCTTGAAGACAAGTGAGGCATATAGCCAGGGATGCTATTCTGTGCGGGGAGAGACTGACTCAGCATTCATTCTCTGTGGGCCCAACTTTCCTATACAGGAGCCAGCCAATTTCACCTCAACTGTGGTCTTGAAGCAAAGTAATAAGAGTGTGTTGGGCGCTTATTTTCAAATAAGATTGCAAGTGTGAAATGTGTGTGAAAGAAGCGGGCATTATACAGTTTCAAATAACTTCTAATTTTTAGTGAGGCTATTCCTTTTTGTAAGTTGGATGCTAGCGAGGCCTATATTCACCTAATTTTCAAGTCTGATATGAGACAACACTCATTCCTGATAATAGGGAGAAAATGGAAGCAGATCCAAAGAAGCGTGATTTTATGACTGCTAAGTCACATTAAATCTGGGCATGTTGAGACTGCCTGGAATAATATCTCCATTCACATCTTCCAGCCTCTTGCTGTGCCACCATTTCCAACTCTGCTTATCATTACGCTATCCTTGAAAGGCCATTAGACTGAGTTCAAAATGAGGACCCAAATACATCCTGCTCCATGAGAATATTGTTGAAGGAGAGTCAAGGAATTTATAAAAAGAAAAAGTGAGGGAAAAAAAGCAAGCAGGTGTTGTTCGCTGTTGAAAATGCCCCTACTAATGTATTTTTCAGAGCTATTCCCAAGGCAATTTCAGATGCTTGTATCATTAGATTATTGGTTCACTTAACATACATGCTTTTAATTTCATTTCAAACATTGGCCTGGATGTAAATTTGGGTAGTTTGCTAAAATGTTCCGCTAGGGGTGGTGAGCGATTATAGCTTCTTAGCTATAGTGGCAGGGGGAGAGAAACAGCAGCTTCCGACGTGATATATGTGGAGAGGAGAACATTTGGAAGCAGTGTGAGCACATTTTATTTCTGCACGGACTCTTTGGGCTCCCAGCCACTTTCAAAGCATTAGTTAACAAATTATGGCACCACAAACACTACTTGATGCCCTGGATGCTAGTTTCCAAAGGAGGAACCAATAAACGTCTGAAGTTTTAAATATCCAAGAGAATAGGACTGAGTTAAAAGAACATTTGTATTTGCAAGTGAAAAATAAAAACTTATCGTTTTCAAAGTATTATATTCAATTTTATTGCTATTTAAATAGGCTTGTTTTATGTACAGATTGTTGTGTTAATGGTTTTGTTTTTAAAGATGCTTGTTTATACTTGTATACTTCTAAGGGGGCAAGCCATTTTACTCTATGATAGTAAATTTATACTTGACCTTAACCAAAAGGTTGTGAAGCGATATATACAGTGGTAAATTTTACAGTTTGAGAATTTAGAGGGTAGTGATGCTCTTTTGGTTATATTTGACTTACAAAAAATCCTAACAAAATAATTCTCTCATTTACCCTTTACATACTGGCGCCTGTGTTCTGCAGCGGAGCAAATAATGGCGCCGTCTCTTGTCTGAGACTGTGAGTAAATACTGAGTCACATGAATCACCCTGTGATATCAATAAGGCGGGGCCAGTGGAGAACCGGGGAGAGGAAAGTACACCCTGAAAGGAAGCCGTTCACCCACGCGAGGCACATTTCGGGGGCTGGACGAAGGAATTTACTAAATGGCACTCTGGTGCCCTAGAAGACTTAATTCACCTCAGCTGAATGAGTAGTTGGCTCAAACTCAATCACTGAGAAGTGCCCATTTACAGACAAAGGCATATAGATTTCAGATTGAATGTGTTTTAATTGAGTATATATACCTTCCAGGTAATCTGGGTATAAGGCTGGGAATATAAAAATGAGTGCAGCCTAATTAGAATGCCCCATTTAAACTTTTCAAATCACATCTTTACAGCACTAAGGGGCAGTGACCGAAGGAGATAAGTTATTTTCAAGAAAGAAAAAAGCAAGTGACAATATTATTGCTTAATTACAATCACAAAGCTTGAGTTTGGAGAGAGTCTCAGAGAGTCTGTATTTAAGTATAGATTTAGCTATAATCTAGCATACTGTATTTATAGAAAAGAATTGCTGGTGAAGATAAATACTGGTTAGTGGAACAGGCTTGTCAAGAAATAAGCAATGAAGAGGAGATAGATTTTTAGGTTAATGGCACATATTGACAGACCAAAGAAAAATGGTTGTATAAGGGCCCACGTTCACGTGTGTATGTGAGAGTGTATGTAAAAGTATTGACTGGCCAAATTTTTACACATCCATACACAATGGACAAATGTATAAGACTGTTTTAAAAATTCAGTTGAATGAAACACAAGTTTTATTTCCCTGATATTTAAAAAATTTATGATGCATATCTAACTAAAAAAATTAAGAATAATCTCCACTATTTGAAAATCTGTCTGAAAAAATCTTTTAGAAAGACCAAATTGGCCCCTAAAGTACACGTCAAGGTATCCCCCAAAAAGGACAACCTCAGTTCATACTTGAGTTCATACCTATACCTCTAGTCACGATCTAACCTCATAGTGGCAGAGACTGACAGTGGCTTTTCCATACCTGTTTTGTTCTTTCTAGTTTCAGAACCCCTGATGTTAAGGGCCGTATGGCTGGCCAGAATAAAGACCATATTTTTCCAACTTTCTTATGCATCCAGATGAAAGCTATCTGATTAGTGAGTAGAAATGGAAGTAGTGGTTGCAATTTCCAGAAAGTATCCCTGAAAGGAGGACATGGGACTATGTGTATCCCCCTTCCTCCTTCTTGAAAAATGCAACTTAAGCAACCATCCTCGGCACTGTGCTGAAGACAGCCACTCAGTATGTTGAAGGAACCTGGGTCTCAGAGCATCATGAAGCTATCCTACTGGCTGTAGATTGCTTGCCTCTGGATGCTGCTTATTTGTGAAAGGAATACTTTTTCTACTTTTTATCTGGGGTTTTCTGTCACACCAGAATCTGACTCTACACTGACAGTTTGATTTTTCCTTTCTTAGCATTCCTGGTCCCTAAATTAACTGTGTCAGTATCCTTTGATGACTCTATCTCATACTTATATTTTTGAAACAGACTTCACAGATGTCATTTTGGTGGTTCTAGACTATTCTTCGGCCTCTACGTGGGCAATTATTTCTGAGTCTCTCCGCCAACCCAGATGCCACTTATCAACCTGGGTTGCTCTCAGTCTGTCACTGCATCATAAAATGAATGACAAATGAAGCCACATTGACGCATAACTTTCAAAGCCCCAGATATTACTCTACTTCCTTCACTTCCACACACACAAAAAAAGGGGGGTGAATAAGATTAAGAGTGATATTTAGATATAAGTTCTTAATTTGCTTTTTAAAAGATTTTTTTTCTTTTTCATTATTTAGAAGTAAATAGCTAGAGATAAAAATTTTAACTGATATGTCATGAGGTACCTTGACACCTCAGTTAAGAGCATTGCCTTAATGGGTAGCGAATTCTGGAGAGTCACTGCCTCTGACTTCCTGGAGATAATAGGAAAGAGCATAAAAATTGGGAACAATTTTTTTGTCAGTTCTCTCAAGACGGGGGAATTTTTTTTAATCCATAAGCTTAGCTCAATGCCTGATGCTTAAATGTATGATGAATGGAAAAGAAAGAGAAAAAAAAAGGAAGGAAAAAAGTCTCACAAATCAATGGCTTGTGTTCCTTCACTATTAAAAGAAAATTCCATCTTTAATAGTGAATAAATTTTTACTGTAGAAAACATTTCTATTTGTTTTTCTCCCTATATCTTTAGATTTGGTTACTTTGGATAAGTCTTACTCAATTTTTCTTTTCTTCCTTTGCAATTTTATTTTCCTATTCCACAACCTCCAACTCTATATTTACAATTTCACTGTCAATCCGATTTTAAGAGTTTTAAGAGAAAAAAGAGGCTAGATGCAGTGGCTTTTGCCTGTAATCCCAGCATGCTGAGAGGCTGAGGCAGGAGGATTGCTTGAGCCCAGGAGGTTGAATCTGCAGTAGGCCATGAGTGCACCACTGCACTCCAGCCTGGTCGACACAGCAAGATCCTTTCAATCAATCAATCAATGGAAAAGAAAAAAAAACAGTCCCCTCAATCTTGTCATCCTTCTACCCATGTGGGTTCCTTTGAGATGTGCTTCCACATTAGCCCACTCTTTTGCTATCACGACTTCACCATTATTGGAATTTCCACAGAGGCCAATGTCGTGTGATCTTGTTCACTGTATCTTTAACACTTAAAAACTGCTGAATCACTGAGTTCACATTTTTTTGTCTTATACATTCTACCATTATGTCATAGAAACCTTTTTCTATTGTCAAGGATGAATTCCAATTAATAAGTGCAAACATTCCATGGGTCATCTCTAATCTAATTTTAATGTCACAGTTTTATATATGAATGAGGTTTAATTTTCCTCTTTCAACAGTGAAACAAAGTCTGTAGATTAAATAAAGATAGTATACTTTGAACTTAGAAAAACAACTGGCATTTCTGGATGGAATCCTTCTTTCACTTAAGTTCTACAACCTCGAGACAACTTAAGACAAAAAATAATTGCTGACCCAAAAAATACAAGCTTGTCAAGATTTGTATGTCAGTACGCACTTAGACCATCCTGACAGAAAATACTCTTCCAGGTTTTGGGTGTCCACCAGGCTAGTGGATGAGTGGGATATAAGGGAGGTGGCAAGGGTGTAACTTGTTAGTGGATGACACTGATAAACCTTTTCTTTCATCATGATCATATACCCGTGATAGGTAGAAGTAGCTGCTCCCAGGACTAATCAAGGAAAACAAAAAATCTAAGGAACAACTTTTTATTAACTCTGGAAATGTCTTGTAGCTTCATAGGATGTTTACACAGAACTCATTTGTACTGACTCCTTATATAGAGAAAGGGTAATGTTTCTTGGAAAAAAAGATTTTACAGCAAAATTTTGGGATAGCTTCCCTATTCAAAATCCCAAATTCCTTAGGGCAGCAAAGAACTAAGAATCACAGCTCCTACAGCCCACGCCTTCACTCCCAACACTGCATTTCTTATCTTAGTGAAAGGACTTGACCATTCAGCTAGTTCCTAAACTGGAAACGCAAGGTTCATTTAGACCACTTCCTCGGGGTCATCTTCTAATCCCAGGTGGTGGAGTCCTATGGCTTCTATGTAGTGAAAACCTATCTTTTTTAGTCACCTTCTTTCTTCTATCTTCACTGCAATTACACAGCTTTATATAAGTCTACCCGTGTTTTTTACTCTGGATTATTGCCGTCACTTTTTATTGACCTTCCTGTCTCCAATTTAATTTCCGTGCAACACCCCCTCTTACGTTCAGCTGGCAGAAAAATATTTCTAAAATGCGAATGTGCCTGTGTGATTTCCCTGCTTAAAACCTTTTAAAGGCTCCCCACAGATTTAAAAACAATGCTTAAAATTTATACCACACTATAATGTATAAATGATTCTTACTAACATTTAAACAACTTAGAACAACGACAATTCCTTTGATCATTCATCTAATCCCAGCCCTCTGCTGTTATCACTTTGATGTGTAACCTCTCAGATGTTTTTGTATGCCAGGCACGGTTATATACACAGATAAGAAAATGAATAGTTTTGCTTTGTGAATTTCTAAAGTAAACGAGACTATATATATACCTCTCTTAACTTGCTTTTAAATGTTTAAACTTGATTACACGTCTTGGAGACCTTTCATGACGCGAATCTACCTCCTTCTTTTCACTGCATCATAATGATCACTAGTACCTGTATATACACAAATTTATCCATCCATTTTCTTCCTGATGAGTATTAGGTTATTGCATACATATTTAGAACGATTAAGTAGATATGGAGTTCCTGAGTTAAACAATATGTGCATTTTAAAATATAGTTCCAAATAGTGTACTAGAAATCTGTATCAATTTAAATTCTTATCAAGAGTAAATGATAATGTTCTAATTTCCTATGCTCCTGTTAACCCAGATAGTATCACTCTCTTCAGTTTTTATTAGATAGGTTAAAAAAGGGATCTAGTTTTGTTTTTTGTATTGTATTTATTCTTTAAATTAAATTAAATTAAACTGTAGATTCAGGGGGTACATGTGCAGGTTGGCTAAATGGGTATATTGCATAATGCTGAGGTTTGGGCTTGCAGTGACCCCGTCACCCAAATAGTGAACAGAGTACCAATAGGCTGCTTTTCAACCATCTTCCCCTTCCCACCCTCCCACTTTTGGAGTCCTCAGTGTCTACTATTTCTAAAACTTCATTTAATTTTGGTTTTAATTAATATATCACTGTCTACTAGTGAAATTGAATATATTTTCTTATTTTTATTAATCATTACATTTGTTTTTATGAAAATCAGCTGCTCATATTTTTGTCTCATTTTTATATAATGGGGTCTTTAAAAATGATTTGTAATAATTCATTACATAATTTCACGGTCTTTTGTTTAACAAATATTTCAGTGTTTTTCTCTGTCTTCTGCCTTTTCTCTATTGCTAGTTTTTCCATTGTCAGTCTCTCTGGTCACATCTCTGAAAACTGGCTTCATACAGCTTTGACTTCCGTAATCAGAAAATGCGAATAGATCTATAAGCCTTTTTTCTTTCGCATCTGTGTAGATGTGTTTCCTGCTAATAATGTACAGTTTCTTTGCCTTTCTAACCCACATTTTACTCATCCTTCAACACTCTGCTTAAGCGTCACTCCCTTCGATGAAACGTTCTTTTATTCAGATAGATCCGGTGGGCCTGCCCTAAGCCTCATTCATTCATCTGCCACATATTACCACACTGGCATTAAAGCTTTACCTGTCATTTCTGCCACATGTCTATACTCCTTGGCAGTAGAGACGGAGTCCTACTGGCATTAGCATTCTATTGGCTGCTCAATATACATTTGTTGACTGAATGCCTTTATAAATTCAGCTTTTAGGATAGGTTATTAAAGCTATTTCTCTACTTGATAATAATATTTAGATTTCTCCAAGAGGAACCCACAGTTTCTTCTGAAACCAATGAAATAAAAACTTTCTTCTGAGTTCCTTAAACAAAGAGAAAGATGGTGAAAAGTGACTGGGTGCACATTAAATGGTAATAGATACATGTTAATACAGAAAACGAAAGAAGAATACCATGGCGATCATTCAAACAAGGGATCGTAGAGTTGGGAGAAGGCTGGATATCCTGGATATTCTGGAACTATTCTATTTGCATCCCTGTGACTATGCTCTGTGCCTATCTGTTTTATTCTGGCCTTTCTTGACTAATATTAAATCAACACAAAATTTGGCTTCAGGAAACACTAATTATCTTCCATTCATTGGTTTTAATTTTGCCCTCTGCATTTGCATGTAGCAATACAAATAATAACCAAAGAGACCTATTCTTTTCCTTTATATTTTCTACCTAAGTTTTTGACTGTAGGTTGAACATATCTTGATCTATCAGAAATTATTTAAAAAATCTCATCATCCTGGTTACCTTACTTTTGGACAAACTATACTTTGACAACGCTAACCTTAAAATATGTAATCTGGAACTGATCACGGTATACCAGAGGTGGACTGCCCAGAGTAAACTATAAAATAACTCTTTAATTTTTTAAAAATGCTCTTCTTGTCACATTAATGCACCCTAAAATGCAGTTAGCTTTTACTGTATTAGCCAGGTCACACTACTATCTATTACTGCACTTGTGGGTAACAAAGCTTTATTCTACTTCATATAATCTAAAGGCACACTGCTTTGTATTTATTTTTTTAGGTTCCTCTTGCTAACAGCCCTTCGTCAGGCATAATGAATTCTTTGTACACAAGTAAGAAGCAGATTGAGAAACTCATTAACACTATACTTTAAATAATCCAACAATTACCAAATCAAGTCATTTGGAGGAAGAGTCATTCATCGCAGACACAATTGTTACCAAAAAGCTGTGAGAAGAATTCAGCGTTATTCTTTACTAAGAAACTTGACTGTTTTATTTGCCTTTGCTTAATTCAACAGTGTCATACGTATAGTGATATAATATGTTTTACATGGATTTTGTTAAGATGTATGTAGGTAGAAAGTCAAAAATTCAAAGTAATATAACCAAAGAGCATGAGCTTTGGAGTCAGACAGACACGAATTCACCTCATGACTTTGCCACCTACTTAGTATTTCTGTTTTAAATTTCTTTATTTGGAAAATGAAAAAATTATAACATTTAGCCTGTAGTTTTGTGAGGATTAATGAAACTACATATAACAAAGGTATAACATAGTATCGGGCACATAGTAGGCATACAATGGGCAAACAAGGGGGAAATCACAGCAGGAAAGTGGGTCTTTTCTGAGCCAGCCACACAACAGCACAGAGGAGTCCTAAAGTAAAAGCATGTTACATTGTATACTTTTCTGAGACTTAAAATCTAAGAATCGGAAGGCCAAGAACCATGGAGAATATCATTTACAATGATTATACTATTACCTCAGCAAAGGCTCATATTACCGAGTGCCATATAATCCGATAAACATGCTAAAATATCAGCATAAAACAAAGGCAAAAAACAGGAAAAAGAGCAACTAAGAGATCAGTGTTTTAGGGGACACAGGCATTCAGCAGAACAGTATAGATTTTTGGTCCAAGAAAATTTCTGCTTTAGATGAATTGTCAAGATAAAGACGACAGCTTGCATATATACATACAATGCTGGCTGAGAAAAAAAGGAAAACTGGATCAAAATAACCTTATGGCTTTATAAACAGAAAGTGGCAGTAGAGTACACTGAAAAGCTGACGGTTTGCTCTACATTGCAATGATGGTTCTTTGCCAGCAAGTTTCATTGACCTTCCACATTTCACATTCACCTTGATGTTTATAAATGCTGCAGGGCTTGGCAATTAGTCTTTTGTGAACTGAGAATTTTCTCTTTTGTAGGTTCTTAATGTTTGATCTCAGTTAAAAGCTATTTAACCGCAAATTCATGATGAGTCAAATAACAGAAGAAATGGGGTCTACTGTGTGTCTGTTGTGTGTTATGAAACAGGAAAGAGGCTTCATTATGAGTTTCAAGGAAGATTTTCTTTTGGTCTTAGGGAAATAAGATTTATGACTTACATGTAATTTTGTCCTTTGAAGGTGACGATGTAATGAAATAATAGGAAAAAATGGCATTTGAGATGATAATGCAGCAGCCAGGTCACTGAGAGAATGACTTTTCTGAAGGTACAAGAACTTAACTTGCAAGTCGGCTTCAGAATCTATCAATTAGCACTTAAATTTTGGAGAAATTGCCTGACATGCAATTGCTTCAAATGAAAGGGTTTTTAACTTTAAGACTTTTTTTTTAAAGGAGTGTTTTTCTCTTGAATCTTCTTTATGTCAACCCTTATAATCCCTTTTCTGCCATCCTATCTCTGGCCCTTACTACACTTAATTTTGACTACTGCAAGAGTCTGCTAATTGGTCCCTCTGCTTCTCCTCTTTCCTGATTAGAGCTTATTGAGTTCCCAGGCCATCCTGGCAGCAGTACTTTTAACAAGTGATATTGCTGCCCTAAATGATGATTGTTGCTGTGACACAGGTTATATGTTTATATGTGATAACAGAAACATACGCCCTATTCTGTCCATCCCAGAATGCATTCCTAAATTTAGGTTTCCCATTTCAGACTCCCCTTTACCCTGACTCTAAATGTGAACCGTCTGATTTTGACCTTTCTCTTGCTGACCCTTTCACCCTCAGCACAGTCTGAAGATGATTTCCTATTGCTACCTTCTGGCATCTAGACTCGACAGTGCTGACTTCCTTGAAGTCAGGCCTGAATTTAACCTCTAGTTTATCCAAGCAATTCTGCACACCACCTGCTTCAGGCAGAATTATCATCTTAAAAATCTTCAAAACTTCCTATTTCATTTGGTAATATCATGGTTTAACATTTAAAGTTTCCATAATACTGTTAAAATTTATATTGTGATTCCTCTCCATATAAACCCAGTGCTTAAGGCAGACTAAGGTGTTATCCATCTCCAAAATACAGGAATGCTTCTGCCCTTAGACCTCTGCTGACTCCACTTCCCCTGCCTGTAGTTCCTTCCATACTGTCTTCTAACCTGTTCCAGTTCCCGGCATCCCCTGAATCCCAGCTTATGCCTGTTCTTCTCCATAAAGTTTTCCCAGCCACTCACTTCTATGAATTCCTCATATCTGGAATATTTTGTTTTATTTTTATTCTACTATGGAGTTAGAATACAAAATCTCTGGTGGCAGCTGGGTAGGATAAAATAAATACTCTTAGTTCAATAAAATAAAAAATAAACATTAGTAATGCAACCTGGCAACAGTGTCAGTCGATTCTACACGTAAGAAATTTGTTTCTAGGTAAAACTCAACAGGGTTTGAATCAGTAAGAACTATGGTAACTTACATGATCCCTCTCTCGGTCTGCATCTCATACACAGAGAGAGAAACCGTGGGTGTCAAAACTGATTGCAGCAAGCATTTGCCCAACATGAACAAGAAAAAAAGCACTTTGTTATTTTCAATAAACGCATGCATTTTTATGTGTATGCTAGAAACTGAAGTACCAGGAACTACACAAATAATGTTCAGAATTTAAGCTCATGGTTTTCAATATACGCAGACACAAATATTAAGGATTCCTTTCAATTAAAACAAGTTTTGCCCCGAATCTTTTGTCACTGAAAGTATTTTTTTGAAAATGTGTATAGTAATTACTATATTCTCATTTACTCTTTATAATATAATTTTCATAATATAAATATATGTTCAGTTAATTTTCCTAACAACCCAAATGAAGAAGGAAGTATTACATCTCGATTTTTGCAGAGAAGCGATGATTTCCCAAAGTCACCTAAATAAGTGAGTAAGCTAGGAATCCAAGCAACTTGAACCTAGAGTCTGTCATTTTAATCACTGCCAATGAATACAAAATCAAGCATTTCTGAACTTTGAAGTAAAACGCTTCATTGGGAGACTGTTAGGTTATTCACTATTTTTAACATTTGATTATTCATGCTTTAATTTATCTATTTCTTATTCATTAATTTAATAACCTTTAGAGCACTTATTATGTGCTATATGTTGATAGACATCATGGAGAATCTCCGCCTTTATGAGTCCTTGGGAAGAGAAATGCATTTAAGGTAATAATAGCAACATAGTGTTTTAGGAGCTACGGTGGTGACAAAGACTCACTCATTTGACCAGAGCTTTAGGAGGCGGCCAAGCCCTTTCTGACTACGCTCGATTTTGGGCCTTCATATCTATTCTTACAGAGCGCAGTCTCAGCAAAAATCCTATTAGCCAATTTAGCCAAAATCCCCTACCTACGGTGTCTAACCATTTTCAATATCTTATTACCCTGGTCCGTCTTCAGCTACAATCCTATCAAGTCAGCTTAGCCAGAAACTTATCTTAGCCTTGATGTTTCCTCTTAATGGTTTCCAGCCATTGACATCCACTGTGCTCCTTGGTCATATACATCCCCACTGGTCCTTGCTGGAGTTAAGTTGAATTTCTACCCCTCCACTGCCAGACCCCTGTGGCACTGGTTCCTACAACTACATCCATAGCTCTCCTTTCATAAAATCTGCGTTACCATCTGTAACGAAGCGTCACAAATAACTTTTCTTTTAACAGTAGACATTTGAATATACCACACTGGGGAAAAAAGGCAGCTCATGATTCTACGTAGAGAATTAGTCTTGATTAAGCCTAAAAAGGGCAGTAGCTTACCACTGGGAAAGAAAAGAAGGGCATTGCATAAGGAGCTGCTCTGAAGAGCATGGGGCTCTCTGAGAGCTGTAAATGGTTTAACAGAACTGAAGCAGGCACAGCAATTAGCAAAAATGATCCTGGAAAAGAAGCAAGTGCCAGATCAATGGGGGCCTTGAATATTCTGCCAAAGAAGCTGGACTGTTTCCATCTATCTGTGGGGAACCCTGAAGACGTATAAGCCAAGGTGTCATGTTACCTGTTTTGCATTTTATAAAGATCACTCCTACAGCAGTGCACAGGATGAACTGGAGGATAGAAAAATGGAGGTAGGAATACAATGTGATTCTCTGTATTTCACGAAAGAATGACTGATATTATAATTTTTAAAATTATAAATTATGTATTAATATAATTATAATATATACATATAATTAAAATATTATAAATATTTTTTAGTTTTTTTGCATGTTGTGATGATTTCACATGTTAAAAATCTTTCTTGCTATTGAGACACCGACCCTCCAGGGACTAGCCAACTCCTGAAGATAGGAAAGAGCCCAGGCTTGAGCAAGTCTGTGATATGTAAACTAACCAATCCAGAGACAAACCTCCTCTACCTAGATTATACATCCCAGATGGTGACAATTCTCCCCTTAATCATTCCAGGGCCAGGTGCCAGGCAACTAGGGACCAACTTAAAGCGCAAAGCCCACCAAAATTATTAAAACTAGCCAATCCTACTCTGTTCACTGCTCTGCCTTGCCCTTCCCACTCTGGCCTAAAGCTTCTTGCTCCTGTCTTCTGCCTTCTGAGCACTCTGGTGAGTTTCCCAGGAGACCCTGCATAGCTTGCTGTGCTCCTGTCTTTAGGACCTGTGAGTATAATAAAGTTTGTTTTCCTGAGCCTCCTCCTGTGGCTGCGTGTGTGGCTAGGAGACAATAATTAGTGTTCCTTGTACTGTGGATGCATCAGTCCAGTCTTTGCCTCCATCCATCTCTTCCCTATGTTTCTCCTGCTGCTCTCCTCAATATATGTCTCTCTCTTTTCTTCTGATTTGTATGCCAGTTATATTAGGTTAATATCCCACCATACTCCAGTAGGACTTCATCGGAATTTAACTAATTGCATCTACAAACACTCTATTTCCTAATAAGGTCATATTTTGGGGTATTGGGAAAGGGAAGGAGATCAACTTAACTTCAGGGTTAGACAATTCAATCCATAACAGTGGCCAGCACTCTGCTTGACACTTTCAAAATGTTTTCAGGGTAAATCTTTGTAAAAGAGCTATTATTAGCCTCATTTTATAGATAACATCGTTTTTTTTTCTTTTTCCTTTGCATTCTGTGTGAATGATGTCCCCCAAAGTTGTGTAATGTGGCAGGCTTGGATTTATTCTTTGACACACGAGCCTTTATTTGCCAAGTTCTTTTTAATTCATCAAATCGTTCACAGGTTGCAATGATGAATGCATTTTTAATATGATTTACATATGAAGAAAGTAGACTCAGAAAGGCTTAGTAACTTACTCAAAGTCGTAAAATTAGATCTTCTTGTTTCCATTCCCAATGTTCTTTCTAAACTACAATAACAAATGTGCCAGATGTGAAATCATTTGTAGAATAAGAAATGCACCCACAGAAAATACTGGACATCTGCTTTTGCTTGACTGCAATCTGTTTTCCTATGGTCTTGGAAGAACACATTGATTTTCCTTAAAAAATCACCATTTCCCTCTGTTAGTCATGTGGTTTGTATTTGGGTAGGAATGGAGTTTAAATCTACTCCTCCATTCCTGCTGAGTTCCAGAGGTTGACCTCTGACATGCTAGGCCAATAAGGTTCCATTCTTAGGGCTTACGTTTCAACTGTTAAAGAATGAAAGCTATTATTCATTGGAATTGCATAGGGTAGTTGGTTAGCCTCAAGATACAGAGGGCTTCCATATAGCAATAGCTCACCTGACAGTAAAGCCATTATCGAAGAAAATAGAGCCAAGAGACTGCAAGCAACAAAGTCTTTTCAAAAAATCCTAGATCCAGCCATACCTGCAGCTAATTTAGATCCTGGATTTTTAGTGACAGGAGCCAAAACATTCTCTTTGAATTAAGAGAGCATGACTTGGCGTTCTGCCCTTTTTCACTGAAAGAGCCCTGACAAATTTATTTTTGTAAATAAACCAGGATAATAAATACAAAAAGATGACTTCAAGTTTTCCAAGATTGGATCCCAAAGCAGTGCTATTTATATAATCCTAGCATTTGTAACAAATATATGATTTTTAGCAGAAACATTCTTTAGAGTCTCAGGTTTCTCAGTGAAATTGAGGGGTTTGGCCAGGTAGGTCGAATACTGATACGGTTTGGATATCTGTTCCCTCCAAATCTCATGGGAAAATGTGATTCCCAATGTTGGAGGTGGGGCCTGATGGGGGATGACTGAGTAGTGGGGGCATGTCCCTCACGAATGGCTGAGCACCATCCCCTTGGTGATAACTGTGTTCTTCTTCACTTAGTTCATGCAAGATCTGCTTGTTTAAAAGTGCGGCACCTCCCCCATATCTTCCTACCACTCTTGCCACGTGATGCCCCTGCTCCCTGTTTACCTTCCACCATGATTGTAAGCTTCCTGACACCCTCACCAGAAGCCAACAGATGTTGCTGCCATGCTTATACAGTCTGCAGAACTGTGAGTCAATTAAATCTCTTTTCTTTATCAATTACCGGTCTCAGGTATTCCTTTATAATAATGCAAAAAGCTGACTAATACCAGCGCTAAGATTAGCTTCCAGTATTTACTTGGTAGATTCTATTAAGACCCTTCCTTTCTTTGTGAGGTCTTTTAGTGGTAAGAACTTGAAATTTTAAAAATGTTAATACATTTGAGAAAATATATATTTGTATTTATAATTTGTGAATTCTAATATTTTATTATACTAATATTTAATCCACTCAAGGTACATTTCGATATTCAGTTACCATTAGTGTGTACTGACTATGATATGCCACAGATTTAGAAAGCAGAATTTTAAAACTTTTTCTTCAGAATTTGTCATACACATAGTTATTCTAACATATATTCCTCTCTTCAAAAACTGTAATCATAGATTATAATTATCATCTGTAATAATAGGGCCGTTAATATTACTACAAATGCACAATTGCTGATATTTTTCTTGAGGCTAATTTTCCTTGAATATTTATAGCATGTGTTTTATAAATCATGACATCTGGTTAATGTAGGAGCCTTAAAGCTGCTGTTCTGATGGCTCAGGTTTCTTTTGATATTTATTCATTTCTTTCTGTGCTTGTGAAACTAAATTCTCTTATTTTTATGAATTTTGGTGGAAGACTCCTTAGACTCAGTTCTGATCTTTATTACTTCTCTGTAAAGCACTTTCCCCTTGGTATATGGATTGAATATTATGGATATCATTTCTGTGCTGGTGAGAGTTACTTCTATCTTTCAGTTTCTCCTTCCTTTCTGAGATTGGGAATAGAATGGCATATTTTTAAGTTTTTCCTGCTACTGAGGTGCTATATATGCCAGATTTTTACTTGAAACATACCTAAGCTTTCATTCTGTTATGACCTCTGGTTATGTAGTGATTGGCCTTACAGTGTATCATCGCTGCTGACAACTTCTCAATTTAACATTAGTCTCAGAGCTGTTTGCACGTTTAATAATAAATCTCCATATTTATCAAATCCAACAAAATGTTACAATTCACATCTTTATTTTTCCCATGTGTACAAATCCATTTGTATACATTGCTACCTTTTGGAAAAAGAAAATGTTGGACGGCAATTTGTGTCATGATCTACCATGGTTTTTAATACTCAACGTGACTGGCAAATTTTGGTTATTTGTTGTTTCTTTAAAAGTCAACCCTGGGCTGGGCATAGTGGCTCACACCTGTAATCCCGGCACTTTGGGAGGCCAAGGCGGGTGGTTCATGGGGTCAGGAGATAGAGACCATCCTGGCCAACATGGTGAAACCCCAACTCTACTAAAAATACAAAAATTAGCTGGGCATAGTGGTGTGTGCCTGTAATCCCACCTACCTGGGAGGCTGAGGCAGGAGAATCGCTTGAACCAGGGAGTTGGAGGTTGCAGTGAGAGGACATTGCACCACTGCACTCTAGCCTGGTGACAGAGCAAGACTCCATCTCAAAAAAAAAAGTCAACCCTTTAATTTAGCATCTAAAATGTGTATTTTGTTAATCGATTTAAATTTGATTGTGGGAAAAAATAAGCGTAATGTTTATAATAGGATATCAACAATAAAACATACAAGTTTTATGTAACAGCATTATTATGACCATTACAAAGTATGGCAAGCACACACTTACAAATACAGATGCTTCAGAATGGTATTAAACAACAATGAAAGAGTCTACCAGCCCATGTAAGCCTCTTGTTCCTTAAAGCTAAACTTTTTTTTTACATTTGTGATTTGTGCTCCTAAGGATTATTATAATAATAAATAATATGTTTTTACAACTATTTCTTAATTTATCAGATCTAGATAGAATCAAATGACTCTTAAGTTACTGACTTCTTCCTGAGTCTTGCTAGTTTTCTTATTTTTAGTTTTAATACTTTTCATATGCACACTTCTATTAATTGCTCCACCAATATTTCACTATGTGAGAGGAAAACATTTCGTGTCCCTTTATTAGCCTCTACCTTCTGAATTGTCAGCTATGTAACTACTTTAAATGTGTATAAACTCATATTTGTAACTATTAAGATGATTTTGCTTCATTCTTCGCTTATAGGGTGATTCTTTAGAATCATTTGACACTAACGAACTGAATTTGTAATAGTTGGCTTAAATAAACATTTGTTGCAAAACTCGTTATTATAATTAATTTATAGAGAAGGAAGTACAATTCTACCTCTAAACTTATTCATTAAAGGAGAATGTTTCAGACCTCAAGGTTAAATAATGTTTAATTCTTATACTCCATTCAATGTAAGTTTCAGTTTGATTCATATTGGGACCAGGAAGTTTCTGGTAAATATATTTACATTTTCTAAAGTTTTTAAAGATACATTTTACTTTGCTCTTGCACTCCTAAGATTAATTTGCCACAATAACTGCTAAAGTGATGATTTGAATGTACACATCTGATTCTGTCACTCTCCATTCAAAAATTTCCCCTTACCCCCGAGATAAAAAGTTTACATCCTAACTCTTGCTGGTATGTCCCTATGAGATCTGCCTCCTGTTTACTTCTCTGACATTATCTCCTGCAATTCTTATTGGCTGTTTCAGCCACTATGGCCTCCTTTAAGTGCTGTGGGACATTCAACATTTTTTCACCTCAAGAATATTTTTACTTGACTTTCTTCTTACATGGAGTATACTTCCCACAGTTTCTCAAAGGACATTCTACATCCCTCCAACATCACATTCTCCAATAAGCCTTTCCTTGCATCCAACTTCAGATACTCTCCCGTCCTCACCTTCACCATACATTTATACTGATTTATTTTTTCTATTGGCAGCTGTCAATCCATTACATTATATTTATGCATTACAAGAATACCTCAGAGATACTGTGGGTTTGGTTTTAGACCACTGCAATAAAGTGAATATTCCAATAAAGCAAGTCAAATGATTTTTTTGGTTTCCAAGTGCATATAAAAGTTACGTTTCCAGCATACTGTAGTTTATTAAGGTTGCGACAGCATTATGCCTAAAAATACAAAGTACATATTTTAATTAAAAACACTTCATTGCTAAAACTGCTAACAATGATGTGAGCCTTCAGCAAGTAGTCTTTTTACTGGTAGAGGGTGTTTCCTTGATATTGATGGCTGCCGATGTATCTGAACATTGGGGTGGGTATGGAGATTTCTGAAAATAAAGCAACAATAAAGCTACCCACACTGATTGACTCCTCCTTTAATGATAGATTTCTTTGAACCATCAATGCTGTTTGACAGCATTTTACCAACAGTAGAAAGAACTTTCAAAACTGGAGTCAGTCCTCTCCAACTCTGCCACTGCTTTATCAACCAAGTTGATGTAATATTCTAAATCCTTCATTGCAGTGTCAGCAATGTTCATAGCATCTTCCCTAGGCATAGATTTCATCATCAAGAAACCACTTCCACTGGCCATCCATAGAAGTAACTCCTTGTCCATTAAAGTTTCATCATGAGATTACAGTAATTCAGCCCCATCTTCAGACTTCAATCCTACTTCTAGTTCTGCAATTTCTACCACATCTGCAGTTACTTATTCCACTGAAGTCTTGAGCCCCTCAAAAGCATCCATGAGGGCTGGAATTAACTTCTTCCAAACTCCTGTTAACATGAAATTTTGACCTCCTCCCATGAATTACAAATGTTCTTAATGGCATCTAAAACAGTGAATCATTTCCAGAAGAGTTTCAATTCACTTTATCCAGATCCATCAGAGACATTACAGGCAGCTATAGCTTTATGCAATGTAGCTTTCCTAAATAATAATACTGGAAGTCAAAACTTTCTCCTTGATCTATGGGTTGCAGAATGGACGTTTTCTATGCAGGCATGGAAATAACATTAATCTCCTTGTACATCTCCATCAGAGCTCTTGGGCCACTAAATGCATTGCCAGTGAGCAGTACCATTTTGAAAAGAAAGGTTTTTTTTCTGACCAGTAGGTCTCAATGGTAGGCTTAAAATATTTAGGAAACCATGCTATAAATAGATATGCTGTCATGTGAGCTTTGCTGCTTCATTTAGAGAGCAAAGGCAAAGTAGATTTAGTGCAATTCTTAAGGGCCCTGGGATGTTTAGAATGGTAAGTGAGCCCTGGCTTCCTTTTAAAGTCACCAGCTGCATTAGCTAACAGGAGAGTCAGCCTGTCTTTCAAAGCTGCGAAGCCAGGCACTGACTTCTCTCTCTTACACATTTTCTACAAGACATCTTCTTCCAATAGAAGTATGTTCCATCTACACTGAAAATGTGTTGTTTTTTAGCCACCTTCATCAATTATCCTAGCTAGATACGCTGGATAACCTGCTGTAGTTCCTTACCAACACTTGCTGCTTCACCTTGCACTTTTATGTTATAGAGATGGTTTCTTTCTTATCTCATAAACCAATCTCTGATAGCTTGAAAATGTTCTGTTGCGGTTTCTTCAGCTCTCTGAGCCCTCATAGAATTGAAGAAAGGGCCTTGCTCTCCATCAGGCTTTGGCTAAGGGAATGTTGTGGTGGTTCGATCTATCCAGACCACTAAAACTTTATTCCTATCATTAATAAGGCTGCTTCACTTTCTTCTCATTGTAGAGTTCGCTGGAGTAGCAATTCTATTTTTCTTCAAAATATTTCCTTTGCATTCACAACTTGGCTGTTTGTCATAAGAGGCTTAGCTTACAGTCAGTCTCAGCATTCTACATGCCTTCATCACTGAGCTTAATGCTTTCTAGCTTTGATTTAAACACGAGAGATGTGCAACTCTTCCTTTCATTGAACACTTAGAGGCCATCATAAGGTTATTGATTGGCCTAACTTCAATATTATTGTGCCTTAGGGAGGGGCCTGAGGAGAAAGAAATGGGGGAATGGCTGATTGGTGGAACAGTCAGAACACACACAACATTGATCAATTAAGTTTGCCATCTTACATGGCATTGTTCATGGCATCCCAAAACAATCATAATGGTAATATCAAAGATCACCAATCACAGATCATTATAAAAATGTAATAATAAAAAAAATCAAATATTCCCAGAATGACCGAAATGTGACACAGACATATGAAGTAAGCACATACTGTTAAAAAAATGGCACTGGTAGATTTGCTCAGTGCAGGCTTGCCACAAACCTTCAGTTTGTAAAAAGCACAAATCCTGTGAAGAGCAGTAAAGCAGAGAGCAATAAAAATGAAGAATTCCTGTATTTATTTATTGTCTTTCTCTTAGATTCTAAGTCCATAGAAGGACAAGGGCTTTGCTCACTCATTATAGATGCTATATTCTCAGTTTGTCCTATTCTTCAAAATGAATCTATTCAATGAATATTCCTTGAAGAATGAATGAAAGCAATATGCTCACGATATCAGCAAAATCAAAGCTGTTCACTCCAATTTTCAGCAGTGACGAAAATATTCTATATTTCTGTTGTCCAATACAGTAGCCACAAGCTGCATGTGGCTATTGAGCACTGGAAATGTGGCTAGATTGCCTGAGAAAGCAAGTTATAAATTTTATTTGTTTCATTAATTTCCATTTAAATCTCATTAAGCACATGTGCCTAGCAGCTACCTTTAGATGCTCTAGTTTCATAATCACACTATCTGTTGAACAAAACCCACACCGTTCTTACATTTAAATTCATTCTTCTGAAGTCCTGACCATATTTCTGATTTAAATCAATCATTCTCAGGGCATTTTGCATGACTATCTTCCTGGGATTTCTTTTCTTTGTGCTTATGTACCACTTTTTTGAAAATCCAAAGCTTTCTATTCCATGGATTCCTTTTTCGTTTCAATGATAATTTCAGAAAAAGTTTCTTCTTCCTGTGCATGTTTAAACAATTCTTTGTTTTTTATTTTTTGACCTCACTCTAGACAGTTTGTCTGGAATTTTCTTTTAATGGTAGCCTGTTCTTATGTTATAGATGCAGTATCATTCCCTCTCTCTGTGAGAACATCAAATCGAATTTTTTTAAAAGGTGTTTTCTTACATTTTCTGAATAATTTTTATGGTGATTAGTTTTGTTTCGACTTCTTGTTACTTTTCTCTTATGGCCTTGGTTTGCATCAGAATCTGATAAACTTTGTTGTGTCTTCACCGTTTCTTGGGCTGTATCCCTTAATGAGATAGTTGACTAAGGGCTGTTGGCTGGAAGTTTTAACTTTATGGCGTGTTAATGGATTGGCACAGGCAAGTCTAACCATACCTGGTCCCATGCAAAAAATAAGGAAGCTTCACTCTTAGGTGACAGCATACACATTAGCTCTATTTTTCTTCAGGTACTGTGATTTACTTCGTTAGAAAGCCTGCTTCCCCCTTTAACCCGGGGATATATGTCATTTCTAGTAGCTCTGAAATACGAAAAAGAAGTGAGTAGGGTAGGCAACACAGATTTCATAAAAATTCTTCACTTAGTTACTTTGTTTTCTTTGTGCCTTCTCTTAGCACCACTCTGTCTGCTGATTCAGAATTTCTTTGTTCCCAGAAGAGTGGCTTCCAACTGTTTTTCTTGTGGATTTTTTTGAGCTGTTTGCCCTGCCTTTCTGGCTCATCCAGCCATTCAAAACAATTCATTTTCTATTTGCATATATTCACCAAAATCTCTAGAGAGCTCTCCTGTTATTAGCAATGCCAACTCATATGGATTGCCTGTTGTGCACCGTCACTATAACTTCAGTAGAATTACAGGAGTGAGGTAAAGTTAATTCAAGTTTTTGTCCTACCCTTATTAGTAGTTATGTATATTTTGTAATACTAGTTATGGGTATTGTGAAATATTGGCAATACTAGCAGTTTATTTTAATTTTGCCTGTTTTGAAAAAGTTCCTTTTGTCATCATTATACTATTTACTCTGAAGTCCCCAAAGTCTCTTGTTCATCTTTATGCATGCTATGCATTAATTTTAGATAAATTCTGTTATTTCCAATGTTTTATAAATGATGACATATATTTTGTTCTTAAATTAACTGCATGCATGTCGCACACATATTGGTTACTTTACTGGCAATTTATATAAGTTATCAATAAGTACTATTTTAATTCTGTAAAACAAATGTTTTGAAGTGTATAAATTATTATATTTTGGCTCATCATTAGTATGTGTAAAGTTCAATACCACAAAGACATTCACATTCTATCTTTGGATTTTCTTTGTAAGTCCAGGGACAAAGTGGACTATGATACTTATTTCTATTTAATATGTATCAAATATTACGCAGATTGTCCATGTGTATTGACACCTTGTACTGCTTCCTAAAGCACTTGAGTTTAAAGGCTTGGACATATTTTGTCACATACTTTCAAGCATTGCTTTAGTTCTATTTAATTTTCTGAAACACATTAATATTTCCTTATACATGTGTATGCATGCATAGAGATAATTATGTATGTAGAGGGTGGAGATGTAGCAGAAATTATAGAGAATGGGGAAAAGGGGAAAAGACAAAACCCCCATAGTGCTGGGAGAGACAGGAAATAACCGTGAGGGGAAAGCAGTCAATACTATCTAAGAAGATTTACTCACTGACTGAATGGAAGGTAGCCAGTGGCCTGGGAGAGGCTCACTCTTCTGGTAGAAACTGAGATGAAAACTATTAATCCTGAGACTGTCTTTGGAAGCCCAGTAGCTGCGTATATGATCACATCATATGAGGGGAAGTTCTGTTTCAGCCAGCTGCCTGTGGGAAAGCTTGATATTTTTGCCTGAGACAAATATGCTTTCAGCTGGAAAAGGACCTTCCATCCACCTCACATGTGCAGAACCTAGGAACCAAATGGCCTGTCTTCTTCTACCCCTATGTTTCAGTAGGAAGGTTCAACATTAGAAAAGAAAATCTTATTAATATTTTACTGATTGTCAGATTTACTTTAATTGCTCTGCTTAGGGAACCCTCCATCCTGTGTCCACAAAGGAAAGTTAAGCAGAGTTAACCAAAGGAGACTGAGCTGAGCCACCAGAGCAGATGGCTACCCGAAGGTAAATATAGCTAAAGAATAGATGAGTCATGAAAAATGTGTGATGAGGATTCTTAAGGGGTTACAATGAGATATTATGAAAGAAAAAGGAAAACATCCTAAAAAAATTCCTTTAGAACTCAGTGCTAATTTTAAAACATATGGATGCGCTATCTTAAAATCTCAGGAGAATGGAAATGCCTGAGTGAAGGTATGAAATATAAAGGGGATAGGTTCAGGATATCAAATATGCACAGTCTGTGAGTTTCAGCAGGAGAGAAAAAAATGAGGAGGAGCAATTTTCAACTGAAGAAAGGAGGAGCAACTGAAGAAAACTAACCTGAAGTGGAGAAAAGTGAGTTTTTTATTCTCAAGGATACATGGTAAGCTAGTCAGAATTAATATTAAAAACAAATATTCTTAGACATACACTGGGAACGTATAAAAGAAAAGAGACTACCTTATACATTTCCAGATGGAGAAGGCAGGATAATATTAATGCCCCTGGTTAGTAATGAGTTCTATATCCCATGCCAAAAAAGAGGTAGGGACACAAACAGGCAATTGTCAAAGGAAGAGATGAAAACGGCTAATTAATATATAAAATAATGCCAGGCCAGGCATCTCCCATAGTCAAGGTTATAAAAATTAAAGTAATTTTTCTAAAAAAATCATATTTCAAGTATTAAAATGATATCCAGCAGATAGAGCTATGTAAAATCAGTTGGTACTCTTCTCTTATTCTTTCCAAAGAATTTTAAATTGCTATAACATTTTGGTAAATAATTTGCAGTATTTAAAAAAAATCACATACCCTTTGACTCAAGAATTACACTTCTATAAATCTAACCTATGATAATAAAAATATGATCTGAATGTAAATTATAGCATAGGTTTCAATAGTTTGAAAGGTTAATTAAAAGATAATACACTCATATAATATAGAGCAGACACAAAAATAAAAGAAAAATATTTGTATATATTATATTAATCTGGAAAATGACACAATTTTAGCAGAGGTCATCACCCCACAATATCCATTATTTAATTTTTATACTGTAAGATAAACCATTGTTTTATTAAAAATTTTTAATGGAGGAGGCAGATCCAAGATGGCTGAATAGGAACAGCTCTGGAGTGCAGTTCCCAGCGAGAACAACGTGGAGGGTGAATGATCACCACATTTCCAAACAAGTTATTACTGCCTGTAGACCAGGAGATTCCTTGGCTGAAAAGCACCATGGTTTCCAGCATGGCTGTTTCAGCCGGCACAGCGGGTCTCTGCACAAAAACTCGCACAAATCTGGGCGGCTGTTTCAACTGCCACCTGGAACACCTGGGAGACAGAGCCACCCATTCAGCTGAAAAAAAAGGGGCTGAAACAGGTGATCTGGCTAAGCGGGTGCCACCCCCACAAAGACCAGCAATCTGAAGCACTCTGGATTGAGACTTTTGCAGCAAGCACAGCTGGACCTCGGATGGTCCAGCTCTGGGAAGGGGAGGGCATCTGCCATTGCAGAGGCAGTCCACCACTACTGAGGCAGCCCACCATTACCAAGGCAATCTGCCATTACTGATGCAGTCTGCCACTACAGAGGCAGACTGCCATTACCAAGGTAGTTCTAACTGTACCTCTATAAACAAAACCTCAAGGAAGTTCACATAGCAGCATTTCAGAGCCCACTGTAGCTCAACAATGCCTCTGCTGGCAGACTGTGACTATGCTACCACCTTGCTGGGCAGGGCAGGTCTGAATAAAAGGCAGCAGCATGTTAGAAACTTACAAATAAAGCCCCACCTTCCCAGGACAGAGCACCTGGGGAAAAAGGCAGTTATGAGTTCTGCTGCAGCAGACTTAAATGTACCCGCCCAGCAGCTCTGAACAGAGCAACAGAGCTCACAGCTCAGCACTTCAGCTCCTATAAGGGACAAACTGACTCCTCAAGCAGCTGCCAGATGCGAGTATATCCAAAGAGCCACCTCATAAAGGAGAACTCAGGCTGACATCTAGTGGTTATCCTTCTGGGACGAAGACAGCAGAAGAAGAAACTGGCAGCAACCCTTACTGTTCTGCAGCCACCACAGGTGATCCCCAGGCAAGCAGGGTCTGGAGTGGACCTCTAGCAGTCCTACACCAGAGGGGTCTGACTGTTAGAAGGAAAACTAAAAAATAGAAAGAAATAACTTCATCATCAACAAAAAGGACATCCACTCAGAGACCCCATCCAAACATCACCAACTACAAAGACCACAGGTAGACAAATCCACAAAGATGGGAAGAAACAAGTGCAAAAAGGATGAAAACATCCAAAACTAGAACACCTCTCCTCCTCCAAGGGATCACAACTCCTCACCAGCAAGTGACCAAGGCTGGATGGAGAATGAATCTGATGAATTGACAGAAACAAGCTTCAGAAGGTGGGTAATAACAAACTTCTCTGAGCTAAAAGAACATGTTCTAACCCAGTATAAAGAAACTAAGAACCTTGAAAAAAGGTTTGACTAAACGCTAACGAAAATAAACAGCTTAGAGAAGAATTGAAATGAATTGATGGAGCTGAAAAACACAACACAAGAACTTCACGAAGTATACACAAGTTTCAATAGCCAAATTGGCCAAACAGAAGAAACAATATCAGAGAATGAAGATCAACTCAATGAAATAAAATAAGAAGGCAAGATTATAGAAAAAAGAGCGAAAAGAAATGAACAAAGCCTCCAAGAAATATGGGATTACGTGAAAAGACCTAATCTAGGTTTGATAGGTGTACCTGAATGTGACAGAGAGAATGAATCCAAGCTGGAAAACAATCTTCAGGGTATTAGCCAGGAGAACTTCCCCAACCTAGCAAGACAGGCCAATATTCAAGTCCAGGAAATACAGAGAACACAACAAAGATATTCCTCAAGAAGAGCAACCCCAAGGCACATAAACGTCAGATTCACTAGGGTTGAAAAGAAGGAGAAAATGCTAAGGGCAGCCAGAGAGGAAGGTCTGGTTATCCAGAAAGGGAAGCCCATCAGACTCACAGCAGATCTCTCAGCAGAAACCCTACAAGCCAGAGGAGAGTGGGGGCCAATATTCAACATCCTTAAAGAAAAGAACTTTCAACCTAGAATTTCATATCCAGCCAAACTAAGCCTCATAAGCTAAGGAGAAATAAAATCCTTTACAAACAAGCAATTGCTGAGAGATTTTGTCACCACCAGGCTTGCCTTACAAGAGCTCCTGAAAGAAGCACTAAACATAGAAAGGAACAACCAGTACAAGCCATTACAGAAACATAACAAATGGTAAAAAGCATCGACACAATGAAGAAACTGCATCAACTAATGGGCAAAACAACCAGCTAGCATCAAAATGGCATGATCAAATTGACACATAACAATATTAACATTAAATGTAAATGGGCCAAATGCCCAAATCAAAAGACACAGACTAGCAAACTGGATAAAAGGTCATAAACCACAGGTGTGCTGTATCCAGGAATCCCATCTAATATGCAAGGACACATATAGGCTCAAAATAAAGAGATGGAGGAAGATTTACCAAGCAAATGGAGAGCAAAAAAAAAAAAAGCAAGAGTTGCAGTCCTAGTCTCTGATAAAATAGACTTTAAACCAACAAAGATCAAAACAAAGTAGGGCATTACATAATGGTCAAATGATCAATGCAACAAGAAGAGCTAAGGATCCGAAATATATATGCACCTAATACAGGAGCATCCAGATACATAAAGCAAGTTCTTAACAACCTACAAAGAGACTTAAACTCCCACACAATAATAGTGGGCAGCTTTAACACTCCACTGTCAATATTAGACAGATAAACAAGACAGAAAATTAACAAAGATTTCCAGGACTTGAACTCGGATCTGGAACAAGCAAACCTAATAGACAGTACTCTCCACCCCAAATCCACAGAATACACATTCTTCTCAGCACCACGTCACACCTACTCTAAAATTTACCACATAATTAGAAGTAAATCACTCCTCAGCAAATGCAAAAGAACAGAAATCATAACAAACAGTCTCTCAGACAACAGTGCAATCAAGTTAGAACTCAGGAATAAGAAAAAACTTAGAACCACACAGCTTCATGGAAACTGAACAACTGGCTTTTAAATGTTGACTGGATAAACAAAGAAATGAAGGCAGAAATAAAGATGTTCTTCAAAACCAATGAGAACAAAGACATAACATACTAGAATCTCCGAGACACATTTAAAGCAGTGTCTAGAGGAAAATTTACAGCTATAAATGCCCACATGAGAAGCAAAGAAAGATCTAAAATCGACACCCTATCATCAAAATTGAAAGAGCTAGAGCAGCAAGATCAAAAAAACTCAAAAGCCAGCAGAAGACAAGAAATAACTAAGATCACAGCAGAATTGAAGGAGACAGAGACACACAAAACCCTTCAAAAAATCAATAAATCCAGGAGCTGGTTTTTTGAAAAGACCAACAAAATAGACAGACTACTAGCCAGATTAATAAAATAGAAAAAAGAGAATAATCAAGTAGTTGCAATAAACAATGATAAAGGGGATATCACCACAGATTCCACAGAAATACAAACTACCATCAGAGATTACTACAAACAACCCTATGCACACACACCAGTAAACCTGGAAGAAATGGATAAATTCCTGGACACTTGCACCCTCCCAAGCCTAAACCAGGAAGAAGTCAAAACCGTGAACAGACCAGTAACAATGGCTGAAGTTAAGACAGAAATTATTAGCCTACCAACCAAAAAAAAAGCCCAGGTCCAGATGAGTTCACAGCCGAATTTTATCAGACATACAAAGAGGAGCTGGTACCACTCCTTCTGAAACTATTCCAAACAATCCAAAAAGAGAGAATCCTTCCCAAATCATTTTATGAGACCAGCATCATCCTGATACCAAAACCCGGCAGAGACCCAACAAAAAAAACCAAAACTTCAGACCAATATCCATGATGAACATAGATGGAAAAATCTTCAATAAAATACTGGCAAACGGATTGCAACAGTACATCAAAAAGCTTAGCCATCATGATCAACTAGGCTTCATCCTGGGGATGCAAGGCTGGATCAACATATGTGAGTCTATAAACGTAATCCACCACATAAACAGAACCAAAGACAAAAACCACATGGGTATCTCAACAGATGCAGAGAAGGTCTTAGGCAAAATTCAACAGCCCTTTATGCTAAAAACTCTCAATAAACTAGGTATCGATGGAACATATCTCAAAATAATAAAAGCTATTTACGCCAAACCTACAGCCAATATCGTACTAAATAGTCAAAAACTGGAAGTATTTCCTTTGATATCTGGCACTAGACAAGGATGCCCTCTCTCACCGCTCCTATTCAATATAGCACTGGAAGTTCTAGCCAGAGAAATCAGGCAAGAAAGAGAAATAAAGGGTATTCAACTAGGAAAGGAGGAAGTCAAATTGTCTCTATTTGCAGATGACATGATTGTATATATAGAAGACCCCATCCCCTCAGCCCAAAATCTCCTAAAACTCATAAGCAACTTCAGCAAAGTCTCAGGATACAAAATCAATGTGCAGAAATCACAAGCATTCCTATACACCAATAACAGACTTAAAGAGAGCCAAATCAAGAACTAACTGCCATTCACAACTACTACAAAGAGAGTAAAATACCCAGGAATACAACTAATAAAGGATGTAAAGGACCTCTTCAAGGAGAAATACAAACCATTGCTCAACGAAATAAGAGAGGACATAAACAGATGGAAAAGCATTCCATGCTCACAGGAAGAATCAATATTGCGAAAATGGCCATACTACCTAAAGTAATTTATAGATTCAATGCTATCCCCATTAAACTACCTGTGACCCTCTTCACAGAACTGGAAAAAAACATCTTAAACTTCATATGGAAGCAAAAGAGAGCCTGCAAAGCTGAGTCAATTTTAAGCAAAAAGAACAAAGCTGGAGGCATCATGCTACCTGACTTCAAACTATACTATAAGGCTACAGTAATCAAAACAGCACAGTATTGGTACCAAAACAGAGATATAGACCAATGGAACAGAACACAGGCCTCGGAGGCAATGCCACACATCTACAACCATCTGACTTTTGACAAAGCAGACAAAAAGAAGAATGGAGAAATAATATCTAGAATCTACAAAGAACTAAAACAGATTTACAAGAAAAAACCCAAACGAACCCATTCATAAGTAGGCAATGGACATGAACAGGCACTTTTCAAAAGAAGACATTTATGAGGCCAACAAGCATATGAAAAAATGCTCATCATCACTGATCATTAGAGAAATGCAAATCAAAACCACATTGAGATATCATCTCATGCCAGTTAGAATGGCAATCATTAAAAAATCTGGAGACCACAGATGCTGGAGAGGAACACTTTTACACTGTTGGTGGGAGTGTAAATGAGTTCAACCATTGTGGAAGACAGTATGGTGATTCTTCAAGGACCTAGAAATAGAAATTCCATTTCACCCAGTAATCCCATTACTGGATGTATATATATCCAAAGGATTATAAAACATTCTATTATAAAGACACATGCACATGCATGTTCATTGTGGCACTGTTTACAATGGCAAAGACCTGGAACCAACCCAAATGCCCATCGATGATAGACTGGACCAGGAAAATGTGGCACATATACACCATGGAATACTTTGTAGCCCTAAGAATTGATGAGTTCGTGTCCTTTGTAGGGACAGGAATGAATCTGGAAATCATCATTCTCAGAAAATTGACACAAGAACAGAAAATCAAACGCTGCATGTTCTCATTCATAGGCAGGTGTTGAACAATGAGAACACGTGGACACAGGGAGGGTAGCATCACACACTTGGGTCTGCTGAGGAGGAATACGGGAGGGACAGCTTGGGATAGAGAGGCTGGGGAGGGATAACACGGGGAGAAATGCCAGATATAGGTGACAGGGGGATGAAGGCAGCAAACTACAATACCATATGTGTACCTATGCAATAATCCTGCATGTTCTGCACATGTACCCCAGTACCTAAAGTGTAATAAAATATTTATATTAAAAAAACTATTCTCCTATTAAAAAAATTTTAACGGAGATATAAATTCACACACCATAAACTTACACCATTTTAAAGGATTTTTAGTTCTGTAATTTTTAGTACATTTATAAAGTTGTACAATGATCACCATCTAGTAATGTTTTAAAATGCACTCAGGATTTGGTTTCATCCTGTGTTGTAAGACACGCTGATATTGTTTGGCTGTTTCTGTACCCAAATCTCATCTTGAATTGTAGTTTCCATAATCTCAGGGATCCTGGGAGGGACCTGGTGGGAGGTGATTGAATCATGGGGGCCAGTTACCCTCATGCTGTTCTTGAGACAGTGAGTGAATTCTTAGAAGATCTGATGGTTTTCATAAGCGGCTTCCCCACTGCTTCACTCTGTACTTCTCCTTGCTGTGCCATGTGAAGAAGGACATGTTCATGTTCCCTTCTCGTCATGACTGTAAGTTTCCTAAGGCTTCCCCAGCCATGCTTAACTGTGAATTAAGCCTCTTTTTTACATAAATTACCCAGTCTCAAGTATGTCTTTATTAGCAGCGTGGTAACAGACTAATTAATGCACATACACACCTGAAAACGACAGTCATGAAGGAAGAAGTTTTCATATTCACGGATCTCTAGAAACAAAAGGCACAACATACCATGCAGGGTCACAAGAGGCAGCACCATGGTTGATCAGGAGTCAGAGAGTGAGCAGAAAACTTGGACGAAATCCTCTCTTGTGGTTTTCCCAGGAAGGAATGGGTGATGCAGGGTAAGCAGGCTAACCAAGTTTAGGATTGGAGAATTTGAATAATTTCGGTGGGCTTCAGAGTATAGAGGCTGCCCCTAGTTGTCCTATACCTGCGTGAGTAGGACAGGGGAGTATTAGCTTGGTGTGTTAGAGCTCAGTGAAGGTGATGATTGCGGACCTCTGCGCTTTAGCTTGGGTGATTTGCATATGAAAGGGACACTCACAGGTGAGCCCTTCCTTATCTCTTGGAATTGGGCAGCCCTGGGAGGGGCAGTCACTCCAAGTTTATCGAGTCCCAGATGTCAAAACATCAGAACATAGAGAAAGCAAGAAAAGCATGAATAATACAGATAGCAGACCACCATAATATAGACTACATTTCCCAGCCTCCCTTGTATCTGTTATTAAGCACAGTTTCCAAGAACTGTCCTTAATGTAACCTGCAAACAGTGGACAGGATAGATAGAACAACAGCAACGTCTTGGACTATGAGTCTGAAGTTCTATGCAGAAGAGTGGAAAAATGACATAGAAGGAACCTAGCCCCCTCCTGATTATGGACCCATCAAAAAGCTCTGTATTACTATTTAGACTTTTATGTGAGCAAGAAACAAGTTTCTTTCTTATTTTAAGCCAGGATTCTAGTTGTTCAGTTCCAGTCAAATCTAAAAGAAATAGTTGCTAAATTTTAAAAAAGTGCAATTAACTTGCATAGCATGATTCCATTTTTTTTCATAAAACAATATGTAATGAAGTATAGATATAGATGTATCTATACACCTTTAGAGAAAATTTAGGAAGCCTATCTCTGAATTATTAACAAGGGTTAGCTGTAGGGGACAGAATTGGATGGCAGAAGGATAATCAGATTTTACTTTTAATAATTTTTAGCAGTGGGTTTATGATTTATTTTTACTTTTTAGATTTTTGTTTTGTTCTAATATGAGTTAAGAAAAAGAAAAAATCCATTCATTTTCATAGCCCCTTTTATAAACAACTACTGGAAGAGAACTGCATTGTACTTAAATTGTACTTAATGAACAACCCAACCATGGTTGCACTAAGTTGTTGCTGTTAATAATGTATTTGCTTTCCTAAAATACTTGACTTTTTTCCCCATTCTCTTAGTTATTTCACAAACCATGAGCAAGGCTGATAGTTTATATTATTGTTATACATAGATTAGGTATACAAACACAGAAAGAGTTATGATTATAACTATCAAAAACTAGCAAATTATTTTTCTAGAGATTTTTATGAAAGCCATACAGTGGACATCAATTACTTTCCTTTTGGGAAATGCCACATGATGATTCAAGCTAGTCCTGTCAGTCTTCCCTTCCTTAGGGAGAGCAATGTGACAGCTTGACCAGAGCATCCCATCCATCTGGATACAACGTAATATGGTTTGGCTCTGTGTCCCCACCCAAATTTCATCCTCCATTGTAATCCCCACATGTTGAGGGAGAAACCTGATGGGAGGTGACTGGATCATTAGGGTGGTTTCTCCATGCTATTCTCCTGCTAGTGAATGAGTTCTCATGAGAGCAGATGGTTTTAAAGTGTGGTACTTCCTCACTCTCTTGCTCTCCTGAGGCCATATAAGATGTGTCTTGCTTCCCCTTAGCCTTCTACTATGTTTGTAAGTAGTGATGCAGAACTGTGAGTCAATTAAATCTCTCTTTATAAATTACCCAGTCTCAAGTAGTTTCTTTATAGCAGTGTGAGAATGGACTAATACAAAATGATTACACCAATGACGGGCACGTGGTTCAGATTCTCTGGAAGATTTTCAGAGAATCTTTCCCAACAAGTGGGAAAAAACTGCTTGAAAAGGTAGCCAAGGAGAGTGTGCAGAGAACAGGAGCAAAAGCCAATTTGTGTATATGTGTGTGAGTGTGTGATTTCATTGTCATTTAAGCCCCTGTATTTATCTGTTCCTGGATTAACTTGGATTTTTCCATTATGTAACCAAAAACATTACTTTGATTTTCTTTGAATTAGTATGTATTGGATTTCTGCCACTCATTAAGTTACTATTTGGCAAAATGTTCCCCTCAGTCATTTCAAGAACTCAGTTCCAACACAGATATTATGCATATACATGACACATTTTGCAGTTCAACTCATCTGCAAATTCAATTTCTAGGAAATATAACCTAATTTTTGAGGTGGAAACCTATGAAATCTCCTACATTCAACAACTTTTGACCTATAAGAATGGCTGTTAAATTTCATATGACTGTTAAATTTAATATAAAGAAATCATTCATCAGTGCTTAAAAATACCAACACAATACTTGATAACTGTAGGAACCAAGGAAAAGATGCAAAAGTACAAAGAAAAAAAATTATTCAAAAGCTATAATCTAAAGACAAATACTATTGTATTTTTGGTGTGTTCTCTTCTGGGCAATAAGATTGGTTTAGAAAACAATTTTATTGACCTAAATACCATCGAGTTGATAACAAGTTTGTTATTTGGGGGATCCATTTAATTAAAAAAATTTCAACTTCCTTTCCAAGAAACACACTTTGTAAAATTTACTTTAAAAAATGTCCTCCTTTAAGCTTTTCTTTAAGGTTCATTTTATTAACTAATTTGCACACAGGCTAATCCATCTAAACTGGAGAAACTTCTATATAATTCTCAGCATATAGAGAGATTGATAATTCTATTATTTACTACATCATACCAATTCCAGAGTACTTAGATTAATTATATGTATGGTTTATAGATAATTATAAAAAATAGGAATTCTATAATATCCTATTTGATATAATATAAAAATATTTTACAGAGCCGGGCGCGGTGGCTCACGCCTGTAATCCCAGCACTTTGGGAGGCCGAGGTGGGTGGATCACGAGATAAAGAGATCGAGACCATCCTGGTCAACATGGTGAAACCCTGTCTCTACTAAAAATACAAAAAAAATTAGCTGGGCATGGTGGCACGTGCCTGTAGTCCCAGCTACTCGGGAGGCTGAGGCAGGAGAATTGCTTGAACCCAGGAGGCAGAGGTTGCAGTGAGCCGAGATCGCGCCATTGCACTCCAGCCTGGGTAACAAGAGCGAAACTCCGTCTCAAACAAAAAAAAAAAAAAAAAAAAATTTTACAGAACACACGTAGTTCTGCTTTGATCTACATTTGTTTTGAAATTTTAAACTGAATAATTTATTTGGTTTAAATAATTTGTATTTGGAAATGTCGCAAAACGAAAGCATGTATAAAATTAGAAATTCCAGAAATGCTACTATGATACTATTTTAATGATTTTGCATATGGTTCATTCATTTACATAGTCACTCTGTGCTGAGTACCTACCTCTATATATGCAAAACTTTTCTTGGTGCAGGCTCTTTTGAGCATATAGGAATGAAGCCTATATAATTGCAAGGAATTACATACACAAGTAAGGAAAACAGAAAATACATAAAAAATAAGGCGTATCTGGGGTGGGGAGGAGGGCTAATTTAGATTTAGGTAGGGTTTTTCAAAAGACAGGCTTGTGTGAGGAAAGACCAGGGCAATCAACAAGAACAAAGAAAATCCCCAAGGCAGCAGAGAGACTGGCTTATACATGGCTTAAAGGTGGTCTGGGGCATTGTGGGTTACCAGGGGTGAAGGGGAGGTGACATCTGAAAGGTAAGCAGGATACAGATCAGCTCATAGGCCAAAGTGAAGGCTGGATTTTTGTTGTTGTTTTTCCTAAGAAGTTTGCAAAACTTTTTGTATAAAGATTAATCTGGCTGAAAAAGTGAAGAATGGGTTGTGGTGGGGGCAAGACTGAAGACGGGATGAAAAATTATGAGGCAGCTGCATTAGTCCAGGAAATATTTCTTTAATCCAAGCCACTAGTGAGTCACAACGCAGACCTTAATATGTTCTCTAATCGGTTCCTTTAACTGTATCTAATCTGACCGTTGTGAGCAATCTTTTGTAAGACAAGGCTCAATTCAGAGAAGAGAAATATTGTTATGAAACATTTTTAAAAACTAGTTATCACTTTACAAAATCAGAATATACACCATTTATAACTAGATATTTTATTATTTCTGTATCAGTGAAGAGGTACTTCATGGACAAAATTTGGAAATTACAAAACTAGTATTTACTGCAATTCCTTTCTCTAATGCTACCCACTGAGGTTACCATTTGAAGTAGGTCTGTTTTGTCTTTCTGTGATGGACTTATGAAGATTCTAAACTGCAGCACGGCTTTTCTCATAATGTCTCTGAATTATATGTCATTTTAAAAAAGATGTTGCCTATTTTAAGAGAGATATCTTTAACACATACAAAGTACACACCTTAGTCCATTACATTTGGAACTAGTTTCTTTATAAGTCACTGATGGGATTCAAACTTGATTTAGCAAGAGGTTTGCTCCCTTCAGGCCAACTTCCCTGCCAACCCGTGTTTTCTTTCTGCTTTTCAGCTAGTTCTCAATTTCTTAATTAGGAAAAGAAGTGGATGCCTGTAATTAGACTAATGGGTGGAACTTCTCAGCAATTAAGAATTTTTTTCTAGCAAAGATATGGCGACTATATCAAAGAACCAGTAGTATTATTCTGTTTCATCTTATAAAATAGTAAGTATACATGTTATATAATCAAAATTTTCATCATTCGATAGACCCAGTCTTCCAAATTTTCTACTTGGAGGTAGTTGGCGTGAAATCTTTTCTGAGTCTGTTAGCAGTCAACTCTACGACTAGGAATATTGTTTCATTTAAGTACAGAAATTTGGAACATTACAGTTAACACGAGGGAAGCTTTTGTTTTTATTTTAGCAACTTTATTTAACTAACATATTAAGAAGTAATTATATTACTTATATATCCTCTTTTAGGGAAATAACTAGTTTCTCCATTTTTGGAACCAACTAAGAAGTCTCAGTATACTCTCTCTTGATTCATCTTCTCTTTAAGCAACTTTTTCTTTGCTCTAGTTCCTCCAGCAGCCTTGTATTTCCTTTCCAGACCTGTATTCCCCAGGGATTGTCCTGGAATTTCTTGCAATGAAATATAGTCTATATTAAATAAATCATTAAATCACAGAAACTATAGCTAATGGAAGGCATTTTGTATACTATCATTTCAGCGTAATGGAATGATTCAGCCATTAGGTATATAAAATAGTGACAAAGTCACAGAGGTGCTACAGCTCGTTGTATTTATGGAGGGACATACTAAATACAATAGCATGTTATATATAATATATGGCTACGCTAGAATAAAAACTGAACCCATTTCAAAAGAATCATGCTTGTTAATGTTTAGGGGAAAGGTCAGTACATTATATTCAGGGCTAAGAAACCTGAAGCAGCAATTGCATGTAAATGAAAGAAGAAAAAAAAAATCACTGATGTCTTTGGTTGTCATTTGTGATGAGTGAAAAGTGAATAAATATACCCACAGTGACTGATGTAACCTCATGAAAATGTCAATGAATTTATATCATTCTGTGGCTTTACCTCAATCACAAGTGGACTATGAGGTGTGTCTACTTTTACTTCTCAGGCCCAGGAAACAGAATACTGTGCTATATTTTTGTATTCATTTCAAAGCTAGGATTGAATGCCATAAAATATAAGAGACAGACTAGGCAATGTGGGGGAATATAAAGATGAATTAGCTGTGGTCTTACTTTTTAGTTGATTCCGGTCTATGTAGAAAGGCATGTACCTAGATAATAATAACATAAAGTTCAGATAAGAAACACTCCTAAAATACGATTAATGCACAGAGATAGGAGAAATTGCAAAAGTATAGAAAAGCATAATTATGAGAAGAGCTTCTAATTTTATATAAATGTGACTGACATTAGAGAGTGTTAAAATTCAGAATTGGGCTTGATGTCCTTGAAAAATTAGGTTTCATCTTTCTTTTCTTTTCACTCTTTTCCTCTTCTTTCCTTCCTTTCTGCCCTCTATTGACATTTTCCTTCATCTATATGTACATACTGTTTAATGTGTGTTTAGTAATATATAGGATATGATAGGCACCAAAATAAATAAAATAAAGTATGTCCTCAACAGATCATGGTCTCACCATCTTAATATACCCCCATCTTAATATCACACAGGATTTCTCCGTTATTGAGTGTCTTCTTCCTGACACCATTCATATACTGCTCGGTGACATCATCCAAACCCCAAGCAAGGCTGTCAATGCAGTCATCTATGTTTTAGTTCTTCCAGAATTACATCAGTGTCTTCCCAGTGTTTTCCTTGGTTGTTGCAATAGCCTGAACACAGGTCGTTCTAAGGTTGTAGGCCTTAAAAGCTGTTAACTCCTTGACTCATTAGTTGGAACAAAGATTTGGTGTTTGGAGGAAGAGACCCCACTTTAATGTGGAGATGAAGATCACAGGTAAAAAAAGGATGTGTGGGAGCATTATCCACAATAAGCAAAATCTTGAAAGTTATGTTATTTTCACACACTATTTCTCCATTTTGCTGGCATAGCAATTCAGGAGGGAATCTTGGAAGAGGAACTGGGTCATCCACATATTCTTATTGCTGCTGTAGCAAACTGGATGTCTGTGCTTCCTGATATGCTCAGAGGCTTAGGGGTTCTCACTGTGACAGATATAAAGGGTTTCAATTTTTAGTGTAACATTTCCCCCAAGCAAGACTGTTATCCTGTCCTTAAAAGCCTTGAAACTTGGAATTGACTTGGCCTCCTATGCATGAAAGTCCTTTCTGGTATCTGTTTCAAGAATAGGAAGGTTTTGTCCATACTAAAGATTTGCTTTGGCAAATAATTTTCCTCCACAATCAGCTATCTAGAGTTTTCAAAATTCTTCAGCTGCTTTTACATAAACACTCACAGACTCACCATTCACTCTCACTTTCACATATATAATGAATAATGATTGTTGAATTTTTAAGCTCCCAGAGCTGGCAGGAAATTCAACATAGATAGGTCCAGCCTAATTTTTTTTTGTTGTTGTTGAGACCGAGTCTGGACTGGCTCTGTTACCCAGGTTAGAGTGCAATGGTGTGATCTAGGCTCACTGCAACCTCTGCTGCCTGAGTTCCAGGGATTCTCCTGCCTCAGCCTCCGAGTAGCTGGGACTACAGGTGCGTGCCACCATGCCCACCAGCCTTTTATTTTAACATCGTAAATAAACTTTTTGCTTTGGCCAAGATCAGCAGGGTGCTGAGAGGGCTACACTTCTGTGTCTGGTCTTCAGTCCAGAATCATTAGAAGTTTCTTCACATCTGATATAGGCCCCTTTTTAAGTTTTGTTAGTCTTGCTTCTTCAATGAAGCAGATCTTTTAACAGATTCTGACACTTTGTTCTTATTCTTTAAGATCATAGCTATGGTGAAATGGGACATGCCTGACTGGTGAGCAACTTTTCTTCTCCTCTACCTTTCCAGATTCTGTTCCATCCCTGGCGTGCTTTTCCTTCCAGCTGCCTACTGTTGAAATCCTGCCTGCTTATGAAGGACCTTTGACTCTTTTTTGCTGTTTGCTTTTGGGAGTGGAAAATGCTTGATACATTTGTTTCTAGGGATCTTGCGGGTGTCCTCCTGACAGCCAGGTTCTTCTCCTTAGCCCTGTCCTCCCACTGCCCTTTTGCCTCAAATCCTGACCTGGAGGAATGCACCATCCAGCCTCTGACCTTGGCCTCGGGCCCTCGGGGGCCTGTCCTAGGCATATTCGAGTCCCCCACCCCACCTCCTCCTGACTGTCTGCAGCAGGTAAGTCCTTGGGGACTCCTACTCCTGTAAGCATACAGTGGGTTCTTGGAACAAGATCATGGTGCTGACAGAGACCTCAGGGCCTGTCTGTCTTGTGGATAAAGGGCCTGAACTATGGCTCCATGCCCAGCTGGGAGCATGGCTGCCCTGGGGAACAGTCTTCACACCCTGACCCTCATCCCCAGGGCCGAGCCGTGCTGCACGTGGTCCTGCAGAACCGGTCAAACACACCCATCCTGGTAGATGATTTTCCAGCTTTCTGGTCTTTAATCATGTTTAGTGTTGTTTCCAGGTCAATCACTTAACGTGGCCACCTCTTGGCCACATCAGCAGTGGATTTTGCATATTTCGGGATCTTGATGAACAAAACCACACAAGATTAAATCAAGCACAAGATAATATGATGCAAACAATAGGCAGTAAACACATGATGTCTGAGGCTGCTGCTGGCATAAAACCATATAGGGTTTTATAGTAAGTATTTTTTTAAAATACATAGGAGTACACTCTGAAATTAATGATAAAATGTATGGTCAGTAAATGCATAAACCAGTAACACAGTCCTTCAATTATCATTATCAAGTATTACATACAATGTATAATGGTATGTGCTAGACTTCTGCGTGATGACCAGTGCAGCAGGTTTGTCACACCAGCATTATCACAAACACGTGAGCCGTGCTTTGCCCTGTATTAGATGGCTAGGATATCACTGGGTGAATAGAGTGTTCCAGCTCCATTAGAATCTGATGGCGTCACCATTGTACATGCAATCTGTCACTGACATAAAATACTTAGGAGGTGCATGACTGTATATGTTTACATAAAAACCTTTACTTGAATGTACATACCAGTTTCATCAATAATCACCCAAACTGGAAACATACCAAAAAAACTGGGGTGTTCTGATGTACAAAGGAATCCTACACAACAACAAATATGGATGAATCTCATGTGCATTCTGCTAAGAGAATGAAGCTAAACCCGAAGGCTGTGTATCGCATAACTGCATTTAGATCACAATCTGCAATACGGCTCTCCTGTAGAGGAGAATTCTAGTTGACAAATACAAAAGGCAAGAGAGAAATAGGAAAATAAGCATTAGCATACGAAAGAAAATTATGAATAGATGATAAATTTAGGCACAAAAGTTAGAGAGAAATAGGATATTGCAAAGTCTAAATTATCTACCCCGAAATATATATTTTTACCTTATATTAATAAATATAAATAAATAAATATAAATTTATTACTTTATATAGTTAACTTTATAGTGGAGTAATCTAGAAGATACTCCCTTAACCAAGTGCCCCATGCTAACATCCCCACGAACAGGGCATGTGGCCACCACGTACCTGCTGATACAATGCACTGAGAACGGTGTGTAATTTCTGGGATGCTCCCGCCAAATATGTATAACCATAATCTAATCACGAGAAAACAAGACACACCCAAACTGAGAGACAGTCTACAAAATAACTAACTGACCAGTACATGTGAAAGGTTGCAAGGTCATGAAACACAAGGAAAAATGGAAGAATTGTCACAGACTTGAAAATGCTATCGAGATGTGATAACAAAATACAGTGTGGCATCCCGGACTCGATCCTGGAGCAGAAGAAAGGACATGAGTGAAAAACCTGACAAAATCTGAATGGAAGTCTGTGGTTTAGTATTAGGTTGATGCAAAAGTCATCGCAGTTTTAATGGCAAAAACTGCGATGAGTTTTGCACCAACTTAATAAATACTACCGTACTGATATTTATTTATTGGTTTTGATAATAGTCTTATGGTTACACAGAATACTAAAATTAGGGAGAAACGTAGTGAAGGTTATGTGGGAACTACAATATGTTCACCACTTTTTCTGTAAGACTGAAATCATACCAAAATGAAAATTTGAAAAATGACACAGTAACACATTCTGACAACAGCAGCAGCAACCACAAGAAAACTAGCATTACGATTTCATCACTGGATTAAACGAGGCCCTTATCAGATTTCCATTTGTTAATTTCATGGATTTTTTTTTTTACTAGAAATTGCATTAAAAGGGAGTCCATTAGATCGAGACCATCCTGGTCAACATGGTGAAACCCCGTCTCTACTAAAAATACAAAAATTAGCTGGGCATGGTGGCACGTGCCTGTAGTCCCAGCTACTCGGGAGGCTGAGGCAGGAGAATTGCTTGAACCCAGGAGGTGGAGGTTGCGGTGAGCCGAGATCGCGCCATTGCACTCCACCCTGGGCAACAAGAGCGAAACTCCGTCTCAAAAAAAAAAGGGGAGTCCATTAAATTTTCAGTGATGAAGACTTTTACTGGTTTTTATCCAGCCCTACCTAAGACCATTAGAAACCTGGTGAAGATTTCTCAGTAATGATTGATTGCCTTATCCTGCAGCCTGGCAGGCTGGTTCTTAGTCTCCTGAATTCCTGGATGCAAATTCTTGCCTATAATATGGGTTTATCTATAGCTCTTCCCAAATTTGGATTTATCACACTCTTTACCCAGAACAAATCATATCATGAATGATTTGGGAGAAATTTTTTATTTTTTCAAAGTAAGATTTCATCCTTTTGATGGCTTTATTCAATTTTATTTAGAGGTATTAAAAGGAAACATTATGTATGCATATAAGTATATTTATAGTCTCTTTTCTTTTTGGCTCTTATAGTTTACAACGATATCTTCACACTGAGAAACTTGTTACTGGATTTTTTACAGCTGTTACTATACATTGCAGTCTATCCAACAATCAGCATGATGGTTTAGGGGCAGCAGAGAACCACAGAAGGAGGGAATAGGTAAGAGGTAATTTTAGGGAGGTGATTTGAATGAATGACCTTGAGAAAACCCAGATATTTAAACACTGGAGGGACAAAATAAATTATTCCTGCATCTAGCAGGAGCTTATTCTTTTCTTTTAAAAAGGGAAGTATACTCTGGAAGAGAGAAAATAAGCCAGTGATTCCAATTATCCCTTGTCCTGCTTGAACAGAGTGAATACACAGGGCCACCAGGCTATGCCATCTTGTCACTATTTGTTACAATCACACTTAGCTCATTTGTTGTTTATCAGTATGTGCACGTTACAATTCCAAATGGCAAACAGTTGACAGTAGATGTCCCGAGAATCCATCAAGCATCTAGAAATTGCACAAGAATAATTTATTTTCTTGAACAACAGCAAAAAGTGTTAAGGTTGGTAGACGAAGAGAGGAAGTACAGAAAATCACCCTTTCTTCTCTTTCTTCTGCCTCCCATTTTTCCCTTTTCACCTGGATTTCACCTCTTCCCATCTTCATCCCGTAACTCTTTCTCTAATTAATCCCAGTACCTTTTAGGGCAGCAGGTTCTGTCATGATCCCCAGTGACCTGGATCCTCAGTGATATCCTCAATTTTTCTAATATTTCCTGGTCAGCTTTCTTTCACATTCTTCACGGGAACTACTTCAGACATTCACAAACATCTCACTGCTCAGTCCTGCTGTCAGGAATCAGTCCTCAGTCCTCAGTCCTGCTGTCCACCTGGGCAAATAATCTTGCTTCTCACATCATTGAAATAAAGGAAGACTGCTAACTCTAGTCTTATAAGGATGTAGATGCCACATCCTTTTCATATCAGAGTTATTTACTTTTGTACCCATTCAGGGTCAGCTTGGGACATTGTCTTCCAGCTCCTTGGGGATTTAGAAAAAGAAGAGACACCTGGGAGAAATAAGGAGCAAGTTTCGAGACATCATTGTCATTCAACCCAAATGCAATTTCGGATTCAAGAAGAATGGTGAACAATGAAACCAGAGGAGCCTCAGGGACCTGACACAGAAGGACAGGCACTTTGCACTACTGAACACCTAATGCTTAGAACAGTGCCCAGAACACTGGTGTGGTAGCTTATGCCTATAATCCCGGCACTTCAGGTGGCCAATGCAGGTGGATCACTCGAGGTCAGGAGTTCGAGACCAGTCTGGCCAACATGGTGAAACCTCATCTCTACTAAAAATACAAAAATTAGCCGGGCGTGGTGGCATGTGCCTGTAGTCCCAGCTACTTGGGAAGCCGTGGCAGGAGAATCACTTGAACCAGGGAGGCAGAGGTTTCAGTGAGCCCAGGTCTTGCCACTGCACTCCAGCCTGGGTGATAGAGGGAGACTCTGTCAAAAGAAAGAAAGGAGAGAAAGAGAGAGAGAAAGAAAGGAAGAAAGAAAGAAAAAGAAAGAAAGAGAAAGGAAGGAAAGAAGGAAGGGAGTAAGGGAAGGAAGGAAAGAAAAGAGAGAGAAAGAAAGAAAGAACAAAAGAAAGGAAGAAGGAAAGAGAGAGAGAAAGAAAGAAGGAAAGAAAGAGAGAGAGAAAGAAAGAAAAGAGAAAGTGCCCAGTATGTAGTTCATAAATATTACTTGGATGAATGATTAACTTAAAAATGCTAAACATTTGGAATTAAAGTAAGGAATCAACACAATCTGATGTGCATTTTTGCACCTTTGAATCTGACTGCAGTGTGCACATATCTCACTCTATGTCCACTGCCATCTGGCGTCCATTCCCACAGTATGCTTCCTGAGCTGTGCCCTCTGATTGCCCTATCCAACGGATGCTTCTCAATCCTTGTCTAAGTTGGCTCTCAGCTCGTTTTATTCTACATACCCCTCTCTCATTCTTAGAAACCTGTCCTTTCCTTTACAGGGTGCTCTCCTGTCTTTTTCATACACTTCTCTTCTTCAGTCTGCCTCCCAGTGCTCGTTCTCCTCAGCCTCCTGGGTAATCTCATTCTCCTGATGACTTCAACTACAACCGTCACTCATCTATTGAGTTCTCCTTATTTTTAACTTGCAGCCCAGACTCCCTCTCAGGCTCCAGGGCCATCCTGGAAGTCTTTACCTAAATGTCCCAGACACCTAAAACGTAGCATGTCCAAATAAGAATTCATTGTTTTCCCTCTAGATCTGTTATTTCTCCAGAATTTCCTCTCCATCTTTTTACTTATGGAAACCATACACTTGGAAGTCATTTGAAACTGTCCCATTGTCCTCATTCCCCCTATACAATCAAGCAGTCACCAAAGTATCCTATTTAGCCTAGGAAATAGTTCTAGAATCTATCCCTCTCTTTCTCTCTTGACTTCTTTACTCTATTTTCTCATTATTTTTTACTTGGATTACTACAGTAACCTCATTCTGTCTGCCTCTAGTTTCTCCTTTCACTATGTAATCCACACTATTATTACTTTGCTGCAGTCTTTTGTGGTGCTCCTGTAACATGCCAAATTCTTTCTTAAAACAAGGGTATAGAACTAGTGATTTCCTCTGTCTAGAATACTCCCTATCACACCTAGGCATGGTTTGCTCCCTCCCTGCATTCAGGTGTTTGCTCTTTACCTAAAGTTATATTTAAATATTTAGATTTATTTTTGTCTCCTCTAGAAGATAGTTCTGTCTTTTTCATTACTGTATTAACAGGGACTAGAGGCCAGGCGCTGTGGCTCACACCTGTAATCCCAGCACTTTGGTAGGCACGAGGTAGGTAGATCACTTGAGGTCAGGAGTTCAGGACCAGCCTGGTCAACATGGCGAAACCCTGTCTCTACTAAAAATACAAAAATTAACTAGGCTTGGTGGCGCTCGCCTGTGATCCAAGCTACTCGGGAGGCTGAGGCAGGAGAATCGCTTGAACCTGGGAGGCAGAGGTTGCAGGGAGCTGAGATTGCATTCCAATGTGGGTGGCAGAGGGAGACTCCATCTCCAAAAAAAAAAAAAAAAAAAAAAAGTGACTAGAAAAATGGGCACTAAATATTTGCTGAATGAATACATTAATAAATCATTGAATAATTATAGCCAAAACAGCACATACCACACCATATTGGGAAATAATGACACATTTATTTGCCGATCCCAGTGGACTGGTTGACACCAACGAATAAGCTTCTCAAGAGCACAGAGTTTCTGTTCTCTGTCACTAGGTCCAATCAGCAATCGGGCCTAATACCTGCTCATACTCAGTAAATGTTTCTTGGGGGTGGGGGAAGAATAAAATCCAATAAACTTTTAACCTACCTTAACTAGCAGAGGAGCTGAACCTCAGGGGTAGAAAGTCTAATGTACATTAGTAAAATCAGACATACAGAATATTTTACCCCATGCAATGTATATTATACATATCCCCACCTTGATTTTACTTACAGAAAAATTTTATCTATAACTTTTCTACTTTATGTATTGTAAGTTGAACACTTTATTGAAGGCACTGCTTTTTTCTTTGCTTGTTTGTTTCTGAAGTTTTCTATTTTCTTACTGGATCATCAATGTGCACCTGAAGTTATCATAAAGTTGGAGGTGGAGTAATAAGTTATCACGGGCACAAATTTTCCTCACCAGTATCTCATGGCTCTTCTTTTAAAAGCAAAATGGAATCACAAAATATTAAAGGAAGATTAATTGTTTTCTAGTCTAATTTGCACTTTCTAATTTTTTTGTGTGGTAGTGAAAATTAAGGCCCAAAGCGGTTCTGTGACTGGCCCAAACATAACCAGGGACAGTGGCAGATGTCACTGATACAGTGACAGTAACACAGTAGTAGAAATTTTGGGGAATGCCTATTACTTAACAAGCAAAATAAAATTCTGGGACCAGAAAAGCAGTTTTTGTTCAAGTACTAAAATATATTTGGCTGGCTTGAATCTACTCTTATTCAGGTCCCATGTGGACTCACCATGTCTCTCCAGAAGGAACCTACAATATTCTTGAGTATTTAAAGAGGGTTTTGAGCAAGCCCAGTACTTTCTGTTATAACTTCAATACTGTCTGATGGAATATTTAGGGAATGTTTTTTGATGAAATAAAATTATGTTTGGGAATTTGTTTGCTACCCTGATTGGCTTCTATTGCTCTTTACTGGATTTAGGATTTATTTTAGATACAGTTGGCATATCTAAATTTAGTTGTTGCCCTCTAAGCTGGGAGGTAGGCACTTCACTTTTTCCCTTTTTGGTTCTTCCATCATCATAAATTCAAACCGCAGGGCACAGTCTTCTGAAGTGTGGTTACTGCACAGTATTTCTTCCTCATTAAGCCACAGTTCTTGTCTTTTTATAGAACCATAGCTCTTGCTCTGTTGGTTATATAGTTAATGACACTGGTGTATATGTTGTGTGTTACAAATTGCTACTATCTGTGCTACTAATGGCTATGAGTCTGTCCTCTAACTTATGGCTTCTATTTGGTTCTTGGACAAAAAGTATGTGCTAAGCATATGGTTATGTCAATTAATCTCTTTTTATATCACTTGTATCTTAACAGGTTAATGACATTGTGATACATATCGAATAAATAGGTTCAACTCTTATCAGACACATTTTTTTGTACAATACAGCTTTTCATCATTTAACTTTCAAGTTTAACACCCAAATATGAAAGAGCCAAAGTGTTTCCAAGAACTTTATAACACTTGTCTCTCAGAGATAAATCCTATATGAGATATAAAGTATGCATATTAAGAATTTATAAAAAAATCCAGTGAAGATTCTGATCTAGATTTTGAATTACTTTCAACTGAGAGTCTAGGAATTTATTTCTCAGAATCCCTGGATACTGTACTAACATGCCCTTATAAGCCTACCCTGCATCTTTATCTTCATCAGTATTATCTTTTATGCAATGGGGAGTCCTTTGGGAACATTAATTGCTGGCCATCTCTTAGCTACTTAAGGGTAATCTCGGAACAATTACCACGCATTTATGGGAATGAGGCACTCATTTATTTATTGCCTTTCTCCTAACAGTCCCACAGCACTTGAGTCAAGATGACAGTAATACAAACATGCCCACTTATCTTTATGAGACTTATTCCTTTCTCCATATCTACCACTCACCTTGGTAGCTCCACACCACCCTAGACGGGACTCACTCTTACAAGTTAATGCTATAATGGCGATTGCCACTTAACAGTTTACTGAATCCATGCCTTCTCAATCAGTTTTCCTATAACAGATATGAGATTTTTATTTATTTTTTCTTTTAAGAAATGGAACAAAAACCTTGACTTGTAGGTCATATAAATGTGGTTAAATAGAGGTAACCGGTCTCATTTCTAGGTGAGATTCTTAGAGTTGTAAAGTAATCATCATGTTGGTTGTCTGGACGCTTATGTGAAATAAACTATTTCAAACGGGCAGGCAAGTACCACAGAGTATCTTATTAAACCTCTTCAGTTGATGTAGGATAAATGATTCCCACTATTTCACAGGGATATACATCTTTTTTTCCCTTTTTATACGTGTGTGTCTGTGTGTGTGTGTGTGTGTGCGTGTGTGCGTGTGTGTGTGTGTGTATGGTTGAGAAAGGATAGACGCATGATTCACATATGAGAATATGTGAATAAAGCACTTAGGAATACAGGAAAAAGACACAATTTGATTTATTAAAGTAAGAAAATAAAGATATGATACCTTTTAAACCTTTTAATCTATGGTTGGACACTCATTTCCAGATATTTCATGCATAAAGACACATCAGAGGACTTCAACACCATACTTAAATTGTGCTTTAAAATGCTGTGCAAAAGTTCATAACCCAACGTTAACATCATTTTTTTATATTTTGCCTGCCAGAAATATATAAAACAGAAGGAACAGCTCGAAATGTTCATGTTAAATTAATAATGAGGAAGTCAGAAAATACAAAAGAAATAATTGACATCTATTTCTTCTCTCTATCTCTGTTTCTCTCTTTTAGGTTATAATCTTTATCAGGTATTATCGCATAGCTGGCTGTTTCCAAATTTTATATTTTAGTGGCAATTACTATCACTCTACCCAAATATTTTTCCCATTTTCAAAGGCAGTATTATGTTATTTAATTCATATTGCTATTTATTTAATGTTGTTCAATTCAAATAAGATAATGAAAGTATAAAACTCATTCAAAGGGATATAGTAAAAGCGAAGAAAAAAGCTTGGATTTTAAAGTGAGACAGATTTCACGGTGAACATCAGTCATGCCACGTACTATAGGTTAAAGGTTCGTTTGTGGGTTAGTTAACCTGCCTGGGCCTCCGTTCCTCATCCTTAGAATGTAGATGATGATATTAATTAGGGTGGCTGTGAGAATGAAGTGGTAACATATATGTATAAAGTGCTAGGACATATATTCCCAATAATGAGTACTATTTAATGTGGCTTACCATGCTGCACAAAGGGTGCTGAATGTGTTACACATTTACAAGCTTAATGCTTACAGCATTCTTGTAGAGTAGGGGGTCATTCTGTCCCATTTTACAGATGTGGAAGTAAAGGATAGAAAATCAGCTCTTAAGTGGCAGGAGCAGAATTCTAATTGGGGACCATCTGTCTGGTTATCTATTTCTGTGCAACAAACCAACTCAAACTTAGCGGCTTAAAACAACAACGATTTAATCATTTTTTAAAATTTATGGGTTGATGGGATGGAGATGCACGGTTCCTTTCCTGCAAAAGATGTGGATCACAGCTACAGCTATCTAATAGCAGTGGTGGTGAGCTGTAACAACGGAGATGGTTCGCTCACAAGGCTGGCATTCAGTTCTGACATTCTGCTTGGAGTTCAGATGTGTAAATTGGCTGGGTCACTTCAGTTCTCTTCTTTTATATATATATATATGTGTGTGTATATTATTGCACTTTAGGTTCAAATATACGTATATATAAATACACATATATATATACTTATATGTGTATATATATATACATATGTATATATATTTTATTGCACTTTAGGTTCTGGGATACATGAGCAAAACATGCAGGATCGTTGCATAGGTACATATATAGCATTGTGGTTTGCTGCCTCCATCCCGCCATCGCCTATACCTGGCATTTCTTTCCATGTAATCGTTCCCCAACCTCCCTACCTCCTGCTGTCCCTTCCCTATTACCCCCCAGTAGACCAGTGTGTGATGCTCCCCTCGCTGTGTCCATGCGTTCTCATTGTTCAACACCCGCCTGTGAGTGAGAACATGCAGTGTCTGTTTTTCTGTTCTTGTGTCAGTTTGCTGAGAATGATGGTTTCCAGATTCATCCATGTCCCTACAAAGGACATGAACTCATCAATTTGTATGGCTACATAGTATTCCATGGTGTATATGGGCCACATTTTCCTTGTCCAATCTATCATCAGTGGGCATTTGGATTGGTTCCAGGTCTTTGCTTTGTAAATAGTCCCACAATAAACATATATGTGCATGTGTCTTTATAATAGAAGGATTTATAATCCTTTGGGTATATACCCACTAATGGGATTGCTAGGTCAAATGGATTTCTATTTCTAGGTCCTTGAGGAATCGCCACACTGTGTTCCACAATGGTTGAATTCATTTACACTCCCACTAACAGTGTAAAAGTGTTCTTATTTATCCACATCCTCTCCAGCATCTGTTGTCTCAGATGTTTTAATGATCGCCATTCTAACTGGCATGAGATGGTATCTCGATGTGGTTTTGATTTGCGTTTCTCTAATGACCAGTGATGACGAGCATTTTTTCATATGTTGTAGGCCTCATAAATGCCTTCTTTTGAAAAGTGCAGTACTGCATGTGACCTCATCTTATGGATTGCCTCCAGTAGACATAGAGACTGGGTTCCAGAAAAGAGTGTTGCAAGAGGACAAGCTCTAATATACAAACATGTAAGATGCATTGACTTGCATCACACTTGCTAATGTCCCATTGACCAAGGTTTGTCACATAGAAAAGCCCAGAATCGATGTGGGAAATAACTGTACAATGACATGAATACTGAAAGGCCTCATTAAGGCCACTAAAATAATAGCCCACCACAACAACTGTCATCAGAAGACTCTTTTCTGTCTTCCAAACTTTCATAGCTGTCAGTAATCTACTCATTTTGGGTGGCATGTTGGACAATGCCTTGTGAGAAGGACTTAGCAGTTTCAGACACAATTACACCACTTTAGTAAGTTTTTATACTTTCCTGCTTTCAAATATGACATAAGTTTCAATTTTTAAAATGATTTTTAAAATAAATGTTAGTTTTATGAAAGAAAAATGCCTCTCTCAAGGATTGAAGTGATTTTTAAAAGGCCAAATCTGTATTGGATTTTATATGTATAATTCTTACTGAATAAAGTAATGAGAAATATTATCATATTTTATGCCCTGTCATTATTCAAATGAAAGTGAATATATAGCAATCAATTTCTTAGAGTTTATGGCTAATTTTGGATTTTTAAAGACATTTCCTTTCAAAGGAATAAACTTTTTTCTGCTATTTCTGTGAAAGAAGAATTTTTACTTGAGGAATTGTCCTGATACCAAAACAGAGATATAGACCAATGGAAGAGAACAGAGGCCTCAGAGGCAACGCCACACATCTACAACCATCTGATCTTTGACAAACCTGACAAAAACAAGCAATGGGGAAAGGATTCCCTGCTTAATAAATGGTGTTGGGAAAACTGGCTAGCCATGTGCAGAAAGCAGAAACGGGACCCCTTCCTGACACCTTACACTAAAATTAACTCCAGATGGATTAAAGACTTAAACATAAGGCCTAACACCATAAAAACCCTAGAAGAAAACCTAGGCAAAACCATTCAGGACATACGCATAGGCAAGGGCTTCATGACTAAAACACCGAAAGCATTGGCAACAAAAGCCAAAATAGATAAACAGGATCTAATTAAACTCCAGAGCTTCTGTACAGCAAAAGAAACAATCATTAGAGTGAATAGGCAACCAATAGAATGGGAAAAAGTTTTTGCCATCTACCCATCTGACAAAGGGCTAATATCCGGAATCTACAAAGATATAAAACAGATATAAAAGAAAAAAACAAACAAACCCATCCAAAAGTGGGCAAAGGATATGAACAGACACTTTTCAAAAGAAGACCTTTATGAGGGCTACAAACATGAAAAAATGCCCATCATCACTGGTCATTAGAGAAATGCAAATCAAAACCGCATTGAGATACCATCTCAGGTCAGTTAGAATGGCAATCATTAAAATATCTGGAGACAATAGATGCTGGAGAGGATGTGGAGAAATAGGAACACTTTTACACTGTTGATGGGAATGTAAATTAGTTCAACCATTGTGGAAGACAGTGTGGTGATTCCTCAAGGACCTAGAAATAGAAATTCCATTTGACCCAGCAATCCTATTAGTGGGTATACATCCAAAGGATTATAAATCGTTGTATTATAAAGACACATGCACACATATGTTCATTGCGGCACTGTTTACAATAGCAAAGACCTGGAACCAACTCAAATGCCCATCGATGATGGACTGAACAAGGAAAATGTGGCACATATATACCATGGAATACTATGCAGCCATACAAATCAATGAGTTTGTGTCCTTTGCTGGGACATGGATAAACCTGGAAACCATCATTCTCAGCAAACTGACACAAGAACAGAAAATCAAACACCGCATGTTCTCACTCATAGGTGGCTGTTGAACAACAAGAACTCATGGACACAGGGAGGGGAGTATCACACACTGGGGTCTGCTGGGGGAGAATAGGGTAGGAACAGTGTGGGGTAGGAAGGTTGCAGAGGGATAACAGGGGGAGAAATGCCAGGTATAGGTGATGAGGGGATGGAGGCAGCAAACCACATTGCCGTGTATGGACCTATGCAACAATTCTGCATGTTCTGCACATGTACCCTAGAACCTAAAGTGCAATAATATATATACATATATATATATATATATATATATATATATAATAAAAGAAGAAAAAAAGTTTTTCTTTTAATATAAAGTAAAATAATTTACTTTTTATGCCATTTATATAGGTTCAATAAAGAACTTTTTGTTTATAAGTTTTACTGCAGTTAAAGTATTATATATTTGTATATGACATTTATTTCTAAACAGAAATATTTTACCTTCATGACTCAAAACATTTGAAGTGTTTGTTCTGTCAATACTGACTTTGCAACCGAATCAACCCTGGCAATCCATGAGGTGACAGATGTCACAGCCAGATCACCCTGACCATTGTGGAAGACAGTGTGGCAATTCTTCAAGGATCTAGAACTAGAAATACTATTTGATCCAGCAATCCCATTACTGGGTACATACCCAGAGGATTATAAATCATTCTGTTATAAAGACACATGCAGATGTATGTTTATTGGGGTACTATTCACAATAGCAAAGACTTGAAACCAACCCAAATGCCCATCAAGGATAGACTAGATAAAGCAAATGTGGCATACGTATACTACAGAATACTATGCAGCTATAAAAATGGATGAGTTCACGTGCTTTGCAGGAACATGGATGAAGCTGGAAACCATCATTCTCAGCAAACTGACACAAGAACAGAAAACCAAAGACAACATATTCTCACTCATAAATGGGAGATGAACAATGAGAACACATGGACACGTGGAGGGGAACATCACACACTGGGGCCTGTTGTGGGGTGGGAGGGCTAAGGGAGGAATAGCAGGGGGTGGGTTTAGGGGAGGGATAGCATTAGGATAAATACCTAATGTAGATGATGGGGTGATCGATGCAGCAAACCACTATGGCACGTGTATACCCATGTAACAAATCTGAACGTTCTGCACATGTACCCCAGAACTTAAGCATAATAAAAACATGTTGATATTTCAAAAAAAAATACATAACCCTTTACTCTTGATTCATTACTTCAAGTTATGTTAGCAATGATTTACAGGCAATGCCATGTCTAAGCTGTTTGGTGACCAATGCAAACTCTGGTACTGTCATAGCCCAGGATCAAGACTCTGAGGGGGAGATCATCAGAAGATGACATCTGGACTAAGTTACTCTTTCAATGACTGTGGTATTCATGTTAAAATTTTTTCTTTTTTTTTTTTTAAAAATCAGACAGGTATGTAAAAGAAGTAATGAAGAAACTCAGTAACTTACTTTTTGTGACAACACCTTCTAGGCGAATGATATTTGGATGGTCAAACTGGCCCATGATACTAGCTTCTCTTAGAAAATCCCTTCTTTGCCGATCCATGTGGCCGCCTTTCAAAGTTTTAATGGCAACTGGGATCTCTCTTTTCCCTGGTGTCTTCAAACGCCCACTACAGACTTCTCCAAATTCACCTTAAAATATGAACAAAAGCAGCTATTTGATTAAACCAAATACTTACGTTTGAGAAGAGTCAAACCTGTCATACAGTAACATCCATTTTTCACATAATGACTGTTAAGTATGTTATTTTCACATAAACATTTCTTTCTTAAAAACTAAGTTTAGAAGGATAATATGCTTGATCAGCAACACTTCTAATGAATAATGGAACGCATTTTCATATGATAGAACACAGGAAATACCACTGATAGATATCCCTGATCTGCTGAGAAATTATGACTAGCAGAATGTGTAATGCTAATGTAATTCTATAGAAATGCAATCACAGCATAATGTCTCCTGTTCCTGTTCTCAATGCTGATATATGGGCCAAATGTTTACTCTATTCAGGGAATCCATCAGGCACCTGTAGTTAATTTGATCTCCTAGGTCATATGACTGGGCATGATTGACAGTAAGGAATCAATGTTAGGGTCAATTGATGTATGAACATATTGAAAACACCCACACTGAACTGTACTATAGTAAATTATTATACCAGCTAAATCACAAGCCACATGGATGGAAATACAGATAAGGAAGATGAGATATGGTTCAGCATTTTCTCCACTGGGTAGATTAAACAATCACCAAATATTTAGCAAGCATTTATTATATCTATATCCAGTGCTAGAATGTTGTGAGTTTCAAAGAAGTGTAAGACTTGGTCTCTGTTCTCAGGTGCTTATAATCTGGTAGGAGAAATTAGATTAACATAAATGAAACACTTAAGAATAAATTCCTGTAAATGCTATATTTGTTAAATAAGAACAGTGAGGGCCGAAGACTTCCTGGAGAGGATGGAACTTATGCTGGACCTCGAGAGATGAGCAGGATTTAGGTATTTGAGAGAAGCAAGGCACTGAAGACAGAGTGCATAGAGGGAGTAACGGAAATGAAGAAAATCATTCAAAGTTCCAGAAACAGTAGAGAGAATGACATGGACACGGGGCAATAAGGAGACGGGAGGGATTATTGTGGATAAAAGGTAATGCACTTTCTCAGTGCAATGCAATACATTCAACAAACTTTGAAATTCTAGACTCTTAACTTTTCTAGAGCTCATTACCTGTATTTCCTTAAGAACATGATGACTGATTCTCAATTTATTAATATATAAAGTGAGAATAATAAAATCTTCCATAATTCTATAACCTCTTTTCCCAGAAGGATATTGGGAAGATCAAAAGTGACAATTTATGTCAAAGTGATTATAAACTGTAAAGTACTATTCATACAGTGTTTTAAGTTATCAAAATCTTTGGAAGGATGAAAGAAATTAAAATTAAAATATCTCCATTTAGTCTATTAGCAGTTAACGGCCAACTGAAAGACATAATATAAGTTTAAGCAAAGAATATCAAATGAAATTTTGCAGTACAATGGATTTCAATTGTTCTTACTTTCTTTGGACCGTTTATCACAGGCAACTAAATGCTGACTATGCATGAATATTAACTACCTTTTGGTGTAGGTACTAAGATTTTTTAGGTAAAATAAATAACTATTGGGAGGCCGAGGTGGGCGGATCACAAGGTCAGGAGATCGAGACCATCCTGGCCAACATGGTGAAACCCCGTCTCTACTAAAAAATACAAAAATTAGCTGGGCATGGTGGTGCGTGCCTGTAGTCCCAGCTACTTGGGAGGCTGGGGCAGGAGAATTGCTTGAACCCGGGAGGCAGAGGTTGCAGTGAGCTGAGATTGCGCCACTGCACTCCAGCCTGGCGCCTGGCAACAGAGAGAGATTCTGTCTCAAAAAAAAAAAAAGAAAAGAAAAAAAAAATAATAACTAGGAGGGAAGCAAGGCATAAGTTTGCATCCAAAAAATTATGTGTACACAAGTCCATTAGAAATAGAAAGCAGTCTAACAAGAGAATTTATTCTATTTATGTTAAACAAACAAGCAAAGAAACAAGTGAACAAAAACCACTGAAAATTCAGTGCGTATGATATTAGGGTTTTGTAAATCTTGTATGAATTTGGCAACAAACACAAGAATAATCTTTTTTTTTTTTTTTTTTTTTACTTAAAGATACTCTGAAGCTGTTGGACGATGAATTTCCTTACTACACAAGAAAAAAGAAGCAGTTGCAGTTTTTCAGTTCTGCTCGTAATGATACAATGATTTAGGCAATACCATGTCAAAGCTATTTGGTGACCAGTGCAGACTCTGAAAATGTCCTAGCTTAGAATCAAGGCTCTGAGGGCAGAAAATCAGAAGACGATATCTGCACTAAGTTATTCCTTTAATAACTGTTGTATTATTATTAAGATTTTTTTCTTAAATAATGAAAGTAGGTTTGTGAAAGAAGTAAAAGATTTTCTCTTATGCATAAAAATGCCAATTGACAGAAATTTTCAACGTATTTCTATTGGGACCCTGAACCTTGAGAGAAGAGGTGGGTATGTATGTTTACACTAATGTCCAATACAATCAGGTCTATTAAGATACTTAAAATTCATCCTCAGATCATTCATTCTGGTTTGTTCTAATGAATATCCAGAACAAAAAAAAATATTTATTTTTCCTTCTTTTTCTTTCATTTTGTCTAATAAATCTGATAGTATCTATAAAGATTCAGCAATATTTTAAAACCCCTTACCTGCCATGAGCCCATAATTTATGTGATTTTTCTGTTCACATTTCATAGAAATTCAAATAAACTTTTGAATATCACGAAAGAATGAGAACTCTATTGGTATTTTATCAAGACAGATAAAGTGTTAATTTTCTTTGGTTTTCTGTTGTCTGAAATTCATGTATCTTATTAACACCAGGCAGGTGTTGTCTTCATGCCAAGCTTTGCATGATCAAGCTGTTATCACACTTATTTCAGTGGTACTAAATACGGTCGCCTCAATTAAAGATCTGAGACTCTTAGTGTATTCTTTAGCAAAGTCCAAAAAGCTCAGTCACATAATGTATTAAAACTGTTATCTACAGTAGGCTTGAATGAATCAGACATATCAGGCAGACAGGAAAAATATTTTAAATTAAATGCATAGTTTCAGATTTTGCTAAAAACTGATTCATTATGTTACTGACCTTGTAACAAAAGTAGAGATCCCATATAGAACCATAAGTGATAAAAATTATTCCTCAATAGGATCTGTGAACATTTATATATACTGATTAGTACATAATTAACTCTTCAACTATATGAATAGGGTATTAATTACCTTTTTTAAATTTTCCAATACATAGTTGTAATCATTATTACAAAGCTAGGTCTTACATAATGTTATCCTGTGCTGGGTCTAAGAAATGACTATATATTTTATTCTTCCCAATAAACCATTGAGGTAGGCACTAGTATTATCCCACTTTATTGGTAAGCTAAGTAACATACCCACAAAGACACAGCTAGAAAGTGTAACGTTGTCATTTGAACCTAGGCTATCTGGCTTCAGAGTCCATGCATGCGAGCTTTATTCTCTGCTGTCTGAGTTGTTCCTGTGTTGGTATGTTAAATCCCCAACTGGTAGCAATGGTGGCTTAAAACCAACTATTGCGATAGTGTTCAAATGCATGAACTGGATATGAACAGATGGTTGGAATGATAAAATCATATCCTAGGAATGCTTCACTATTAAATAGAAATGGGGACCCCGCTCAAATATGTCATATGTTAGATGGTCTGGAAAAATCACTACAGTCTAGTTTCCAGAGAGCAAAGAAAATTATATCTAGGATAACTGATCTTTTGCCACTGACAGCACATTTGCAAGCTAACAACCCCAGCTATCTCCCTGGATGCTGGTGAAACATTCTTGGACAAGCAATTTTGTGGTATGTTATAGAGGGTCATATTAAACTATCAATTACTATTGAACCTTTCATATAAAGTCTATATAATTGAACTAAATCTGTGAGGGAAGGGTACAGGCAGTGAGGGGAAATCTGTCTTGGAGGACCACTGTATCAGGATTCCTTTGAGGCTTTCCAAAAGTTTACTTCGCATGTTCTGAGATTCTGGTACTTCCTCCATATTCAACCCCTAGAGAGCACTGAGGCAAAGAGCCATGCTCCTGATAGTTTTTATCACACCTTGTAGTATGAAACGTTTCTTTGCTCATGCTTGCTGTTTCCCTCAGACAGGAATGCTCTCCACACATTTTCCTCCTTTCTTTCCTGTCTGTACTCTCCTCAGTTCTTCTCTATGTGGATGGCTCCTTATTAGTGGTAAAAGCTGAGCTTTGATATCCGTCTTTAGAAAACTTTCCTTGACCAATCCATCTAATTTAGCCTCCCACCACCACCAGGCTCTTTCAACTGTAAAAGAAGCAGCCTCTGAGATTTGGAAACTGGCCCAGCTCTCAGAGATATGTTATTTTATTCCCCTGCTGGAAATAACGCCAACCTCAGGCTACTCTGAGACCATGATAAAATGAGACACAGTAGGGCCACTTAATAATTTTGTCTAAGTACAGACAAAGGCAAGGTTATTGTGCCACCCAAAAATACCAGAATTCCTGACTCTTGTCTAAAATGAGTGCTACTTTTAAGAAACAATTATAGCTTTATTCTCATATCTTGTCTTCCCTTCCTATAGCTAAGATTCATAAATACACTATGGTTCAAGTCCTAAAATTAAGGCCCAATATTATTGGCTTCTGTGATAGCTGAGGGCATCTGAAAGGGATTTAAATAGCCCTACTGTATTCTTCCCTACTCTGCTCCCGCAAATAAGGTTTCTTAGCCTAAGAACTCGCCTAATCAAATAGATCAGGTCAAGTTCCTCCTCATCTCTGAGAAGTAAGTAAGTTTCGGCTCCGTGGCAGCCTGTGGAGTTATTCAAACAAGCCAATCCCATCCTCCTGAGTATCAACGAGTACTCTACCCTCTTGATACTATAAAACCTGCATCCCATACCCGTGGTTATTCATGCTTTTTCCCAAATGCAACCCTTATGTAGCTTTGCATGGTGTCTGGTGTCTCCTTCCTCTGGGCTGTAAATGTATCTGATTAATAAGTATGCATAAATCTCATCTGTCTAATACAGGGTCTGTGTGTTTGTCTCTTTCCATAGGTATCTCCCTCGGTATGAAATCCTCTCACAAACTGGGTAAACAGGAAGCAATTAAAACAGATATCCAGGCGGTGACACAAGATGGCAGAATAGTGGTCACCCACTTGTATTCCCCACAACAAAAATAATTCTACACCTGTCCATGAACAAAAATCTCTTTGTGGGAGCCCTTGGATTGGGGTGTCAGGTTGTGAAACCCTAGTGGAGTCCAACACCCAGGACTGTTCTTTTGAGACTACAGACCTGCACCTGGGTGGCAAACCCAGCAATTGCACACCCAGCTTCAGACCCATAAACAACCCTATTTTCCAAAGGGCTTAGTTACAGCCCTGTTTGTCCTTGAACCTGCTTCCAAAAGCACCCACCAAAGGACCAGGAGGAATCATGCACATTAGTGCCTAACAGACAGGCCCATCTGCTTGTTGCCATCGGTTTTGTCAGTGAACCCAAAACCTATCCTGTAACTCAGCTCCAGCCCTGTTCAGCTGTAATGCTAGCCTAGTACTCCTGACACAGAGACCTAGAGGGAGAATTCGCCTAACTATATCACCTGGACAGGCTTGCGTCCTCTGTCTCACAGCAGATCATGAAGGGGCCCTATATCAGCTCTAGCCCCTCTTTGCCATGGTCTGGGAGTAATCCCATCCATAATGGCTGGGAGACTCATCCATCTGTGCCACTAAAGATTGTCAGCCTCCCCACAGCAGGTCCTGAAGGGGCCCTGAATCTTGTTTCTAGCCCCTCTTAACAATCCCAACGGCACTGGGTGACTAGCCCATCAGTACTATTGGGCTTGACAATCTCCATTCTATAACAGATCCTGAAGGGATCCTTTCTAGGCACCAGCCCTTCTGCAACAGCCCTGAAATTATTCCACCTTGCAAGAAACTGCTAGAGATGCTCTTGGACAGGCTTGCTGGCCTTCAACCCATAGAAGACCCTAACTGGGCCCTAAATCTCAGCTCTAGCCCCTCGCAGATGTGTCTATAAGCAATCCTGACCATACAGGGATCTTTTGGGATTCTCATCCTGCACTGCCACTGGGTCAGGCTTGCCAACATCAGTTCCACAGCAGACTTTAAAACAGCCCTGAAGATTGGTTTCAGTGCCTCCCAGCTGTGGTCTTGAAGCACTTCTGTCCATCTGGAATCCCGCCAGGAGACATGCCTGTCTGTTTCCCTGACAGGCTTTGCCAACCTCTGTTTTGCAATGGGTCATCAAATGGCACTGGAGTTAGTTAGGTCCAGGCCCCTTTTGTCTTTAGACTGAGAGAAGTTTGACCTGCTTGGGCACTCACAAGAAGGTGTGTCCCACAATGCCCATTCAGGCTGAATCCCTTACCTCTGTCCCATCTTTAAATGGCCTCTGTGGATCTTTAAATGGCCCTATAAATTGGTCCCCACCTTTTAAAACTGCAGTCTGAAAGCAGGCTTGCTCACCTAGGAAACCCCTGTATATACACCTATTCATGACCCCAGAGATAGGGCTAAAGATCTCAGCCTTGGTTGTATGTCAAGAAACAATCTTGTGTCTCGGTTTAAGCCCATCTCAGCCACCAACTTGTAGAGTATGGCCAGGAGAGGTACTCATTTAGTTATCCAACAGGAGTCCCCCCAGAGACCCAGTGGAAGCCATATCCATCACTGCATGAGGAAAAAACCCTGCAATCTCTGAACCTGAAGCAGATCTTTATCATCTTAGAGCCAGACCCAAATGGGGCCCAGGTCCTGGAGACAGTCCAGTCTGCCCAGACACCAGATGGGGCCCACACCAACTACAGCGTCTGGTAACAACCCTGCCAACTACAGTTTCCACTGTAGACCCAGTATCAGGAACAAGACCTGGATCCAGTGCAACTCAATCATGAGCCTGGAGGTAATCTCATCAGCCTTAAGATCTATTAGGAGAAAATTTTAATTTGCCAAATCTATTCCATAGAGAGTGAAAGAGGAGTTAGCTCCTTCAAATGGAGACAGAAATGCAAGCCTACACGAATAACAAAGAATGAAGCAAACATGATACCATCAAAATAACAAAGGCTATACTAATCAACCCCACCAAAATAGAGATGTACAAATTACTCGAAAAAGAATTCAAAGTGCTCTTCTTAAAGAAGCCCAATGAAATTCAATAAATACATATAGAAAACTGAAAGAAATAAAGAAGATAATGCATAAATGAAATGAGAAGTTTGATAAAATATAGAAGCCACTGAAAGAACTAAACAGAAATCCTAGTGCTGACAAATATAATGGCAGAACTGAAAAACTCAATAGAGAGTTTGAATAGCTGATGTAATCATGCAAAAAATTAGAAATTGTGAATTTGAAGACAGATTATTTGAATTCAGCTTATTAGAGGAATTTTTTAAAACTATTAAAAAAGAGTGTAGGGACATATGGGACACCATCAAATGTACAAATATAAACTTTATGAAACTATCCAAAGGAGAAGAGAGACAAAGGAATAGAAAACATTATTTAAGGAAATACTGTGAAAAAAACCAAAATCTTGGGAGGATATAAACATACAGATTTAGGAACTTCAAAGGACCCCAAGGAAAGTAAACTCAATAAAGAATATTCCAATGTTCTTGCTGCCTTAAAACTTCTTTGTTTCTCCCTTTAACATTATAATTAAATTCTTAAAGTCAAAAACTAAGAAGCTTTAAGGCAGCAAGAGAGAAGAAACTTATCATATAAAAAGGATTTCCCATAGGACTATACATGACTTCTCAACAGAAACCTTGCAAGCCAGGAGGGAGTGGCATGACATATTGAAAGTGCTAAAAAATAAGTTAACAAAAAATATGACACACAGCAACATAGTCCTTCAGAAATGAAAAATGAGATCTAAGACAAACAAAAGCTGAGAAAATCCATCATCAGGGAACTGGCCTTATAGGAAATGCTTAAGGGAATTCTTTGAGTTGAAATAAAAGCATAAGTAAAATACAAAAACATATGAAAATATAAAGCTTACTAGTAAAGGTAAACAAACACTCAAATTCAGAATATACTAAAACTTTAAAGGTGTTATGTAAATCACTCATTAATAGAATAGTTAAAAGACAAATTTATTTAAACAATTATAGCTAAAAATGATGAGTTAGCATACACAATATAAATACATATGAAGGATTACATCAATAGCATAAAATCTGTGAGGGAGGAGAAATATAAGCATAGAGTCTCTGTGTGCAATTGCAGTTAAGGTACTTTCAGCTTAAATTAGAATACTTTAAGATGTTTTATGTAAGCCTCATAATAACTATAAGGAAAAACCTCCAGCAGATATACAAAATATAAGGAGAAAGAAATCAAAGCATATTACTACAAAAATACACAAATCACAAAGAAAGACAGTAAGATTGGAAGAAAGACACAAAATAACTGCAAAATAGTAAAAAATTAACAAAAGGTCAATAGTAAGCTCATATCTATCCGTAATTATTTTAAATGTAAAGAAATTATATTCCACAGTTTTTGAGTATTTAAATAGATTTAAAAAACAAGACCCAACAGTATTTTGCCTACAAAAACTTATTTTAGCCTTAGGGACACACATAGACTAAAAGCAAAGTATGGAAAAAGAGGCAGATAGTAACCAATAGAGCGTGAGAGTGATTATGCTTGTATTAGATCAATAGAGAGTGGGGGTGATTATGTTTACATAATTGTTATATTAGAATGTCTTTTAGTCAAAATTGGTAAAAAAAGAAAAAGCAGTTCATTATATAATAACAAAGGGGTCAGTTAATTAAAAAGATAAGCATTTAAAATATATATGCATTTACCATTGGAGCGCCTACACATATAAAGTGAACATTAATAAATCTGAAGAGACAGACTATAATACAATAATAGTAGGGACTTAAATACTGCACTTTCAACAATAGTTTATTCAGATGAGAAAAAGTGGACTTTAACAATCCCTTACGCCAAATGGACCTAACAGGTATATACATAACATTTCATCCAGTATCACCATAATACACATTTTTCTCAAGCACACATGGAACATTCTGCAGGATTTATTTAAGAATAAATTCTTCAATTTAAGAAGACTGAAATAATATCAAGTATATTTTCTGACCGTAATGGAATTAAACTAGAAATTAATAAAGCAGAAATTCTGGAAAATTCACAAATATATGGAGATTAAACATCACATTCCTGTACAACCAATGGATTGAGGAAGAAATTAAAAATAAGAGTTAAAAATATTCTCAGACAAATAAAAATGAAAATACAATATACCAAATTTATGGGCTGCACCTAAGGCAGTTCTCAGAAGGAAGTTTATAGCAATAAATGTCTGCATTACAAAAGAGAAAAGTTCTTAAGTAAGTAACTTAATGTTACCTGAATAAATTAGAGAGGAAGAACAAACAAAGCATGAAGTTAGCAGAAGGAAGGAAATAAGAGAGATCAGAATAGAAGTAAATAGGGATTAGAAAAAACAGAAAAGATAAGTTTTCCTTTGAAAAGATAAGGAAAATTGACAAGCCCTTAGCCAGACCAAACCAACTAAAAAGAGAGAAGACTCAAGTAAAAGTCATAAATGAAAGAGGAGATAGTCCAACTGATACCACAGAAACACAAAGGATCATAAGTGAATACTATGAACAACTTTATGGTTATAAATTGGATAATTTAGAAGAAATTGTTAAGTTCCTAGAAACATGGAATCTACCAGGACAAAGTTAAGAAAAAAAGAAAAAGAAAATTTGAACAGTCCAAGAATTAACTGAATCAATACTAAAAAACCTCCCATCAAAGAAAAACCCATACTTCACTACCTCACAGCAGAATTTTAACTAACATTTAAATAAGAAATAAATGGGGAGAAATGCTGGATACAGTATATACCTAAAGTAAAATAAAATTTAAAAAAGAAATAAATATTGATCTTTCTTAAAATCTCCCCAAAATATTGAAGAAGAGAGAATACTTCTAAATTCATTTTACAAGGCCAGCATTACCCTGATACTGAAGCCAGACAAGAACAATATAAAAAAAAAAAAACTACAAGCCTATATCCTTGATGAAGGTAGATGCAAAAACACTCAACAAAATACTAGCAAATCAGATTTAACAGCACATAAAAATAATCAGTCACCACAATCAAGTGGAATTTATTCTTGAGATGCAAAGATGGTTCAACTTACTGAAATCAACAAATGCTACACACCTTATTAACTGAATAAAGAAACAAAAACTATCATCATCTCAATAGATAAAGAAAAAGGATGCCAAAGTCAGCATCCTTTCCACTACACAAACTTTTGGCCTGGGAGCAGCAATTAACACATCCCTGCTGGGTGTGGTGGCTCATGCCTGTAATACTAGCTAATTGAGAGGCTGAGGTGGGAGGATCACTTGAGGAAAGGATATTGAGACTAGCCTGAGCACCACAGTACGACCATCTTAAAAACAAAAAATATCTGGGTTTAGTGGCACATGTAGTCCCAGCTACTCAGAAGCCTGAGGTGAGAGGATTGCTTAAGTCTAGGACTTTGAGGCTACAGTGAGCTATGATCACATCACTGCACTACAGACCAAGTGACAGAGCAAAACCTTGTCTCTAAAAAAAAAAAAAGGGCTCCCCAGAAGACAGTTTGGTAGTCACTATTGATCCTACACTTTCTCAGGTCCTATTGACCAGCTTTCAACCCCTTGTATCCAGAGGCTTGAGACCTAAACTCACATCACTCAACCCTCTGAAGTTGGGTGCACTGTCATACCCTATGGGGGGACGTGAATACAGGCCTACCCAAACTAACTCTGCTCCTGGCCACCACAGGGCCAGAGTTTCCATCTGTAAACCTAAATATTGATTTGGCTATGTCCCCACCCAAAATTCATCTTGAATTATTGTTCCCATAATCCCCATGTATCATGGGAGGGACTCAGTGGGGGGTAACTGAATCATGGGGGTAGTTTTCTCCATGCTGTTCTCATGACAGTGAGTAAATTCTCATGAGATGTGATGGTTTTATAAGGGGCTTCCCTCTTGGCTTGGTTCTCTTTCTTCTCTGTCCAGCTGCCTTGCAAAGAAGGACAGGTTTGCTTCCTCTCCAGCATAATTGTAAGTTTTCTGAGGCCTCCTCAGCCATGCTGAACTATGAGTCAATTAAACCTCTTTCCTTTATAAATTACCCTGTCTCAGGTATGTTTATCAGCAGCATGATAACAAACTAATGCAAGAGACTTTTATACAAGATGCACAGATGTAAATGTAAAGACACAAGAAACAGGAAAAAGCAAAGAAATATGATACCTCCAAAGGAACACAATAATTCTCTAACAATAAATTCCAACAAGAAAGGAATTTATAAAATCAGAGAAAAATAATGATATTAAAGAAGCTCAATGAGATACAATAGAACACAGATAAGTAATACAAAAACATCAGAAAAATAATTCAGGATATGAAAAAGAAATTTACAAAAGAAATGGATATTATAGAAAAATAACCAAGCAGAAATCCTGGAACTCAAAGAGTTCAAGAACAGACTAGATCAAGAAGAAGAATTTTGGAAATAGAATATAGGTCTTTTGACTAAAAAACAGTCTGACAAAAATAAGAAAAAATGATGAAAAAAATAGACAAAGCCTATGTAACATATGGGACACGATAGAGTGACCAAATATTCAAATTTTCAATGTTCTAGAAGGTGAAGACAATACTGAAGGGATAGTACACTGTGTAATAAATAATAACTAAACTTTCCCAAGTTTAGCAAGAGATCTAGACATCCAAACATAGGATGCTTAGAGATCCCCAAACAGATATAATGAAAAGGGTCTTATCCAAGTCACATTATAGTCAAACTGTCAAAAGTCAAAGCAAAGAAGAAATTCTAAAAACAGCAAGAGAAAAGTGTCTAGCCACTTATAAGGGAACTCCTATCATACTAACAGCAGAAACCTTACAAACCAGAAGAAAATAGGATGATATATTCAAAGTTCTGAAAGATAAAACTGGCAGCCAAAGATACTATACCTAGCAAAGTTATCCTTCATAAATGAAGGAAAAATACGTTCTTATCTCAGAGAAGCAAAAGCAGAAGAAATTAGTCACTATTACACTGGCCTTAGAAGCAACATTTAAGGAAGGTCTACACCTGGAAAGAAAGGATGATATCCACCATCAGAAAACACATGAATGTATAAAACCTACTGATAGAAGAGAAAGGTCTCAAATATTACCACCACAGAAAACCACCCAATCACAATGATTAATAACAAGAGTAAAAGAAAAGAGCAAACAATATACAAAACAATCAGGAATAAATGAATAAAGGGACAAGAATAAACTCTCATACTTTAATAACTTTGAATGTAAACAAATTTAACTTTCCACTTAAACAATATAGACTGCCTTCATGGATAAAAAGCATGACCCAACTATAGGCTACCCACAAAAAACTCATCTCTTCTGTAAAGACACATATAGTCTGAAAGTAAAGGGATAGAAAAATATATTCTATGCAAATGGAAACCAAGAGTGAGCAGGAGCAGTTGTACTTAGATAAAACAGAATTTAAGTCAAGAACAGTAGAAAGAGACAACAAGGTCATTTTATAATGATAAATGGATCAGTATAGCAAGAAGGTATAGCAATTCTATACACATATGCATCCAACACCGGAACACTCAGATACATGAAGCAAATATTAGATTTAAAGAAAGGGATAGACTCTAATATAATAATAATTGGTGACTTCAACATGCCGGTTGAGCATTAGATTATCTAGACAGAAAAGTAAAAAAGAAACATTGGATTTAATTAGAGCTTTAGATCAAATGGACCTAACACATATTTATAGAACACTTCATCCAACAGCTACACAATAAATATTCTTCTCATGAATATGTGGACAATTATCCAGGATATATCACATGTGAGAATACAAAACAAGCCTCAACAAATTTGTAACCGAATTGATATCATTTCAAGTATCTTATCAAACCACAAAGGAATAAAACTGGAAATCAATAATAATAACTTTTGAAACTGGACAAACCTATGGAAATTAAACCACATGCTCCTGAGTGGCAATTGGGCCAAGTGAGAAATTAAGCAGAAAATTTAAAAAATTATTGAAACAAGTGGAAGTCAAAATACAACACAACAAAACCTATGAGATACAGCAAAAGCGTGATTAAGAATGGTTTTTAGGGCCGGGCACGGTGGCTCACGCCTGTAATCCCAGCACTTTGGGAGGCCGAGGCGGGTGGATCACGAGGTCAAGAGATCGAGACCATCCTGGTCAACGTGGTGAAACCCCGTCTCTACTAAAAATACAAAAATTAGCTGGGCATGGTGGCACGTGCCTGTAGTCCCAGCTACTTGGGAGGCTGGGGCAGGAGAATTGCTTGAACCCGGGAGGCGGAGGTTGCGGTGAGCCGAGATGGCGCCATTGCACTCCAGCCTGGGTAACAAGAGCGAAACTCCGTCTCAAAAAAAAAAAAAAAAAAAAAAAGAATGGTTTTTAGAAATAAATGTCTATGTCAAAAATAGGAATATTTTAAATAACCTAACAATACACTTCACAGAACTTGAAAAGCAATAGCATAGCAAAAATTTAGTAGAAAGCAAAATGCAACAGACTAAAAATACAAAGGATAATAGAAATGAAAAGTTGTTTTTTTAAAAAATGTAAACAAAATCAATAAACTGCTAGCTAGCCTAACCACAAAAAAAGAGAGAAGATCCAAGTAAACAAAATAATAGATGAAAAAGGAGACAATACAACTGATACTGTAGAAATATGAAAGAGACTAATCATCAAAACTACACATTAACAAATTGGGAAAGCTAGAGGAATGGCTACTTTGGTGGACACATACAACCTACAAAGATTGAATCTGAAAGAAGTAGAAAACTTGAACAGACAAGTGATGTGTAATGACATTGAGTCAGTAATAAAAAGTATCCCAACAAAGAAAAGCCCAGGACCAGATAATTTTACTGTCAAATTCTACTACATTTACAAAAAAGAACTAAAATCAATTCTCCTATACTATTACAAAAAACCAAAGAGGAGGAACTAATTCCTAATTCATGTCACAGGGCCAGAATTACTCTGATACCAAAACCAGACAAGGCTGCAATAAAAATAGAAAACCACAGGCCAATATTCGTGATGAATGTAGATGCAAAAAATTATCCACAAAATACTAGGATCCAACAGCACATTACTTTGATCACATGGTATTTAGCTTAGGGAAATAAAAATGTTTCAGCATACACATATGAATAAACATTATATATCACATCAACAGAAGTAATGACAAAAACTGTATACACAGAAGAAGCATTTGATGAAATTCAGAATGCTTTATGATAAAAAACTTTAGGCAAACTAGTCACAGAAGAAACATATCTCAATGTGATAAAGGCCATATATGGCAAACTAACAGCTAATATTATACTGAATGGGGAAATGTTGAAACCATTTTCTCTACAAACTGGAATAGTTCTACATAGTGCTAGAAGTCTTAGCCAGAATAATCAGGCAAGAGAAAGAAAAAAATGCATCCAAATTGGCAAAGAGAAAATCAAATTGTCTCTTTTTGCATATGATATAATCTTATATCCAAAAACACCTCAAGATGTCACCAAAAAGACTCTTAAAGCAGATAAGTATGTTAATAAAATTACAGGATATAAAATCAACATACAAAAATCAGCAGTGTTTCTATACACCAATAATGAACTAGCTGAAAAAGAAATCAAGAAGGAAATGTCATTTACAAATGCTAAAAAAATAAAATAAAATAAAATATCTAGGTATAAATTTAACCAAGGAGGTAAAAGATTTCTATAAGGAAAATCATAAAACACTGATGAGTGAAATTTAGGACGACTAAAACAAATGAAAAGACATCCCATGTTCATGGATTGTAATGATTAATATTGTTAAAATGACCATACTATCCAAAGCAATCTACAGATTCAATGCAATTACTATTAAAATACTAATGTCATTTGTCACAGAAATATAAAAACAGTCTTAAAATTTGTATGGAATTAAAGAAGAGCCTGAATAGATAAAGCAATCCTGAGCAAAAGAATAAAGCTGGAGGCATCACACTACCTGACTTCAAAAGATATAACACTATTGTAAACCAAACAGTATAGTATTGCTATAGAAACAAAAAAATAGACAGACTGATCAAACAGAATAGAGAATATAAAAATACATCTGCATATTTACAGCTGACAAAATTTTGACAGATGTGCCAAGAATATACATTGGGGAGAAGATACAATAGACAAGGCTGTAAAAGTTGGATATCCATGTGCAAAAGAAAGAAACTGGACCTCTATTTCTCACCATATAGAAAAGTCAACTCTAGCGAGATTAAAGATTTAAATGCAACACCCAAAGATATAAAACTAATAGAAAAAACATAGGAAACATACTTCAGAATACTGGGCTAGGCAAAGTTTGTATGGCTTAGTACTTAAAAGCATAGGCATCAAAAAGAAAAGTAGACAAATGGTACTATTTAAAATAAACAGCTCTACACAGCAAAGGAAACAATCAACAGAGTGAAGAGAAAATCTGTTGAATGGGAGAAAACATCTGAAAATTATTTACTTGACATGGGACCTATAGCCAAAATATACAAGGAAATCAATTCAAAAAACAAAATAAAACCACAAATAATCTCATTAAAAAGTGGGCAAAGGGCACTAGACAAGGATGTCTTCTCTCACCACTCCTATTCAATATAGTACTGGAAGTTCTAGCCAGAGCAATCAGGCAAGAAAAAGAAATAAAGGGTATTCAAATAGGAAAGGAGGAAGTCTAATTGTCTCTATTTGCAGATGACATGATTGTATATCTAGAAGCCCCATCGTCTCAGCCCAAAATCTCCTCAAACTGATAAGCAACTTCAGCAAAGTCTCAGGATGCAAAATCAATGTGCAAAAATCACAAGCATTCCTATACACCAATAACAGACTTAAAGAGAGCCAAATCAAGAACCAACTGCCATTCACAATTGCTACAGAGAATCAAATACCTAGGAATACAACTTATAAGGAACGTAAAGGACCTCTTCAAGGAGAACTACAAACCACTGCTCAATGAAATAAGAGAGGACACAAACAGATGCAGAAACATTCCATGTTCATGGCTAGGAAGAATCAATATCATGAAAATGGCCATACTGCCCAAAGTAATTTACAGATTCAATGCTATCCCTATCAAGCTACCAATGACCTTCTTCGCAGAACTGGAAAAAACCACCTTAAACTTCATATGGAACCAAAAGAGAGCCCGCATAGCCAAGTCAATTCTAAGCAAAAAGAACA
>PVKV010011018.1:0-72702 GCA_004027835.1 Alouatta palliata
TTCTGCGAAGAAGGTCATTGGTAGCTTGATAGGGATAGCGTTGAATCTGTAAATTACTTTGGGCAGTATGGCCATTTTCACGATATTGATTCTTCCTAGCCATGAACATGGAATATTTCTCCATCTGTTTGTGTCCTCTCTTATTTCATTGAGCAGCGGTTTGTAGTTCTCCTTGAAGAGATCCTTTATGTTCCTTGTTGGTTGTATTCCTAGGTATTTGATTCTCTTTGTAGCAATTGTGAATGGCAGTTGGTTCTTGATTTGGCTCTCTTTAAGTCTGTTATTGATGTATAGGAATGCTTGTGATTTAAGTAATACAGATAATATAAATGTTTAAGAAATCCACTTAGGAAAATTATCTGTGGTGAATCTTTCGTATTTTTCTGAATTCTCAAAATACTAAATTGATGGCGTTAGATTTATTAGAATGATTCATAAGTAACATCACAAGTTTTAACGCAAGTAAATCATCCTTTCAAATATGTATCCTTCTTCTTATCTGAGAATTAAAATACTCCCAAAATATACTTGAAGTCACTTGAGATCTTTTATTTTACTTATTTATTTTTTTCTTTTTTGAGATGGAGTCTCGCTCTGTCACCCAGGCTGGAGTGCAGTAGCATGATCTCAGCTCACTGCAGCCTCCATCTCCCAGGTTCAAATGAGTTTCTTGCCTCAGCCTTCCAAGTAGCTGGGATTACAGGCGCCTGCCACCAGGCCCAGCTAATTTCTATATTTTAGTAGAGATTGGGTTTCACCGTGTTAGCCAGGATAATCTAGATCTCTTGACCTCATGATGCGCCCATCTTGGCCTCCCAAAATGCTGGGATTACAGGTGTGAGCCACTGCACCTGGCTGACATCCTTTATTTTTTTAAACAGAGACCTTGAGAAGAGCAAAGAGATGTTTTGCTGCCTGTACAGATACGGGTGTAGCAAACTTGAGACTCTGAGTACTTATGTTCCTTTTAATTACTCTGAAATAATGGGGGTAAGAAGTTCAGACAAGTTCTAGGGAAACAGTAAATATGATTAAAAGGCAAATTAATAGATAGAGATAGATTGTGGGAATTTAATGTGTTTAATGTACCATGTCTAACGGACTGACTATAGAGGAGATTTGAAGTCAGTGGAGAAATACGTAAATAACCTGGAGGAGAGAATTTCACCTTACCTTGAACGAATTCATGATGGAGACTAACAATTACAGGGCCTAGTGCAGTAGCTCATGCCTGTAATCCCAGCACTTTGGGAGACTGATTTGGGTGGATCATTTGAAATTAGGGGTTCAAGACCAGCCTGGCCCATGTGATTAGACCCCATCTCTACTAAAAATATAAAAATTAGCCTAGCAGTAGTGGTACATGACTATAATCCCAGATATTCAGGAGGCTGAGGCAGGAGAATCTCTATAGCCTGGGAGGCAGAGGTTGCGGTGGGCTGAGATTGTGCCAATGCACTCCAGTCTAGACAACAGAGTGAGACCCTGTCTCAAAAAAAAAAAAAAAGTAATAGTAAGATCATATTTAGAAGTATAAACATGTCAAGAAAAATCTCTGACAGAGAATTTAAAAATAAATAAATAAAATAAGATATTTGGAAAAGTTACCATTGTGGTATCCTTTTAGATTTCAGAAAGAAACCTTCATGAAGATGTGTTTTTAGCAAGAAGAAATATCAAGGGAAACATACAAGATTTAAAGTCACAGATCCAGTTTGAATTTTTGATGTATCATTTAGAGTGCAACACAAGGCATATTACTAGCACATTTATAAAACCATATTTATAATTTATTTTTTCATGAATGTAATGGAAACAATGAAATGTTATTATGTAAAGTGCTTTGCAAATTACAGAGATGCTTTCATAAATAGGTCAAAATGTACACCTCAAAGTGAGATTCTGGCTTTCGACAGGAGTTCCAAGTTGGTTAATATTTAATATGCACAGTCCGTTTGGAGACACACTGATCTAAAAGGCTAGGAATTGAACAATGGAAGAAGTCCTTAATTTTGGAAGTGGTCAACTTTAATTTAGATTGATAATGCTTGAGCAAAATTGCAAAAATCTCTGAGTCTTCTTTCTCCTCATCTATAAGTCTAAGAGTAGGAACCATTTTGGAGATATTCTGAGAAGATTTCATGACATGTGTAACAATCAGTTGTGAGGAATATTTCAGATTAATAGTTACAGGTGTGAGTTAACTTTTGTTAATGATTCATCTTTTGCTATGTGTTTATTTATATTATTTGTATAATATAATTCTCATTCTCCTGCCATCTGTTATGCTTCTTTGAAAGGAACAGAGGTGAGAATTACCTATAACCTACAGTTTATGTGGACAGATAGGTCCTATAGAATGTGAGTGTATGCAGTAAAAAGTAAAACAAAGCTGAGAACCTTTGGAGTAAATTATGTTTGAATATTCCTTAAGCTCTGAATCAAACAAACAAAAAACAGTGAGTAGAAGCAGAGTAGAAGCGGAGCTTAGAAAGCCATGGAGGGAAATCAAAGATTCCGAATTAACTAATTTCTGCTTGGATATCACTTAGTTTTTTTTCTGTCTTTGATTCCTTTCAATACGCGACTAATGCATACTTTGTTAATAATGACCAGAGCTTTGTTCTTCACAATGAGAGCTACTTAGCCATGTAAACAGAGGGACAGAAAGGAGAGAAACGACCTAGTACATCCATTACATAGTCAAACACCTAGGAAGGACTGTGAAAGCATAGGGGCAGCCAGGTACATAGGTACTCTCAGAGATAGGTGCTGGCTGCTGGCAACCACCTGATAACACTTACTAAGACTGAGATAAGAAAATAGAAACTATGAAGGGTGCTCTGAAGAATCCTGGGTAAAGAGATCTTGACTCTATACCAGAGAGGTACATCAATTAGGTGGATGGACTATGGTCGTTTAAGAAACCCCTCAGGATCATGATACCCAGTCATTAAGGGTGACATGTTCAATTCAACTTGCTCTTGGTGGGATCCAATGCTCACCTTCTTCCTAACTCAGCTCCATTTCTCATTTATAATCCCACTCTTTGGTCCATCATCTGGTCCTCAGCCAAGAAATCTGGACATGGATTTTGGCTTGGGTACAATTTGCCAATCTTCATGTTTTTCACCTTAGTCTGGGCATCTCTCACCCAAGCCTGCATTTAGACTAGAGCGTTCCCAATTAGCCTAGTTACTCAAAAGATGGGAATTCTGACAATCACGTTTTTAAAACACCATATTGAGGTATAACACTTTATACTATACGGTTTATCTGTTTAAAGTCCAGAATTCACTGATTGTTAGTATATTTACAGAGTTGTACAGCCATGATAATAATCTAATTTCAGATCAATTTCGTCATCCTCAAAAGCGGTGTTGCATCCATTAGCAATCATTTCCCATATCACCACGTTCCAGCCTTAGGCAACCACTAATGTCCTTTGTCTCTATAGACTTGCTTATGAGTTTTGATAAATGATTTAACCAGTCACAGAAAAGATTCCATTTTTTAATCCTCAATTTGCTCACCACATGATCTCTAACTTCTTAGTATGAAGTTGTATTCGAGTTTGGAATATTTGCAATTAAAAATTTATTTTCTTATGTGTGTATTTTTCAAAGTTCAATTAGGGGTTCTCATATTGTTCAGACATGTTTTGCTATTTTCTCTGCTGAGTTTTCTTCTGTGTTTTAACAGTGAGAGAATGGGCATGGTGGTAAACTTAAGAACACATGAAGTATCAATGACTTGACTTTTTTCCACCACCGAATTTGTGTTTAGTTTCATGAGCCCCTGAGACATTCAGGACATGAAGTGCCAGCTCTGGTCCTTGACTGCCCAGACTTGTCTCTTTCATCCCATAGCTGTTCACCTACTAGTCACCTATCCCGGTTATATACACTTACAGTCCTTGCCAGGTTATAATTATACCATGTCTTTTTGCTCACTAATGTTAGGAATAAAGATGATAATGATATACCACTAAATAACATTATAAGAGTTTAAATGAGCACAATCACACACTAATTTTGGAGTGAGATTACTTTGACAGAAAACATTTTTACACAATAAATTAATATTGGCATTGATAAAAAATTTAGAATCATTAATTTCTATTTAATAATAATACAATTTTTGTGGATGTATTTTAAACATGAGGGGGTGATTAAAAGTATCAGAAACAGAAGAAAATAAAGGAAACAGAAACTGATTTATTGAAAAGATCTAGGTTGGCTCATAGAATTAATGGAGAAGGTGAAAATGTAAGTCTCAGAGTGGGCAGACATGAGGGCCGCCTTGGAAATCTTGGAGGGAGGAACTGATAATGGACTTTAGGACACAGTAGTCAGAATGCATACATTTCCATAAGGCTATGTATCTCCCTATAAGTCAAATTCCAGGGAGAGATTGTCTAATTAGCCCAGCTGTGGTCACATCCTCATGCCCGCAGCCAGGATTGGTTGAAACACCTGGATCCAGTGTATCACTAAGACTGTATTCAAATGGAGGAGGCCACATCTCCCAAAGCAGTCATAGGATGATGATTCTAGCATTAGAGGGAATGAATGCCAGACTATTAATAGCAAGCATACTATTTATTTTTCAAAAACTTACACAGTACTTACTCTGATCTGGGCAGTGTTCTGAAGATTTTACAACTAATTCCTCATCGAATCCTCATTATAACCCCATATGGTAGGCACTATTATTTTCAACTCCATGTTATAGGCTCAGAGTGGTAATGTAACTTTCCTGAACTCACACAGTTAACGAGAGAGAGAGAGTGGTGAGATTTGAACACAGTATGGCTTCTGAGTCCCTGCTCTCAACTGACACTATGCTGACTTTCTCTAAGCTCAATTAGGGAATGTCATTTCATTGCTTTTAATATGAATCCTGTGAAATAAATTACCATTTCAGAAATAAGAAAATCTAGACTCAGGAAGCTTAGAATTTGACTAAAGCTACAAGACTTCAGTGCTCATACACTTCCAATCATATTATACTGTCTTTTTAGCTTTTCATATAGAAGTGGGCATTAACATTCTATTAATAGCTTAAAATGCCACCTAGATGCTTAAAAGCTGCCTTCAGTTCTCTATGCTGTGTTTTTCCCTGTGTAGCATTTGAAAGCAGTCTTTTCCTTTTACAATTCTCTGTGTATTTCTTTCAATAAGAAGGCAAATATCAAATCTCTAAGGAATGCTATGTGAATAAGACAGTCTCTGAAAAAGCTGAATCAAGATGCCATTTGCATCTTGTCTTTCATTTTCCCTTTTTCTGAACAGCCTATAGTTCTTCAAAAGAAGCATTTTCCTTATTCTGAGTATGCCATGGATTCAATTCCCAAGCAGATTAGCCCAATCACTGGTGGAGCTCAAACCTTTTCAGTGGCCAATCTGTCCAAGATCTTAAAAAAAAAAAAAAAGAGAATTTCTTATTTCTTCTATGAATTCAAAATATAATAAGCTAATTCTGAATTTTGTTTATATCATGTAAGTTTAAGGTCCAAATGCAGACTTTAAGCCCTTCTCTGAATATTTTTACCTTGGAGGCATCAGACATGATCAGCTTAAGAAGCTTTTGGGCTGAGACAATGGGGTTTTCTAGATATAGGATTATGTCATCTGAAGACAAAGATAGTTTAACCTCTCTTCCTGTTTGAACATACTTTATTTCTTTTTCTTGCCTGATTGCCCTGGCCAGAACTTCCAATACTATGTTGAACAGGAGTGGTGAGAGAGGGCATCCTTGTCATGTGCCAGTTTTCAAGGGGAATGCATCTGCCCATTCAGTATGATGTTGGCTGTGGGTTTCTCATGTATGGCTCTTATTAATTTTAGGTATTTATCTTCAGTACCTAGTTTATTGAACGTTTTTAATATAAGGGAAGGTGAATTTTGACAAAGGCCTTTTCTGCATCTATTGAGATAATCATGTGATCTTTGTCTTTAAATCTGTTTATGTGATCTATCAAATTTATTGATTTGTATATTTTGAATTAATCTTGTACCCTGTGGACGAAGCATACTTGATCATGGTAGATAAGATTTTTCATGTGTTTCTGGATTTAGTTTGCCAGTATTTTGTTGATTTTTGCCCCAGCGTTGATTGCACTTTCATCAAGAATATTGGCCTGAAATTTTGTATTTGGTTGTGTCTCTGCCAGGTTTTGATATCAGGATGATGCTGGCCTATGGAATAACTTATAGAAGAGTCGTTCCTTTTCAATTTTTTGAAATAGTTTCAGTAGAAATGGTACCAGCTCTTCTTTGTACATCTGGTGGAATTCAGCTCTGAATTAGTCTAGTCCTGGGCTTTTTTTTTTTTTTTTTTTTTTTTTTTTTTTTTTTTTTTTTTTTTTTTTTTTTTTTTTTTTTTTTTTTTTTTTTTTTTTTTTTTTTTTTTTTTTTTTTTTTTTTTTTTTTTTTTTGGTTGGTAGGATATTTATTACTGCCTCAATTTCAGAACTTGTTTTTGGTCTATTCAGGGATTCAGTTTATTACTGATTCAGCCTTGTGAGGGTGTATGTGTCCAGGAATTTATTAATTTCTTCTAGGTTTTCTAGTTTATGTGCATAGAGGTGTTTATAGCATTCTCTGATGGTTGGTTGTATTTCTGTGGGGTCAGTAGTGATATCCCTCTTAACATTTCTGATTGTGTTTATTTGAATCTTCTTTCTTTTCTACTTCGTTAGTCTAGCTAATGCTCTACTTTATTAATTAAAAAAAAAAAAACCAGCTCCTGAATTTTTTATGTTTTGCAGCTTTTTTCGTGTCTCTATCTCCTTTGGTTCACCACTGATCTTTGTTATTTCTTGTCTTCTGCTGGCTTTGGTGTTTGTTTGCTCTTGGTTCTCTTGTTATTTTAGTCATGACATTAGATTGTTAACTTAAGATCTTTCCATCTTTTTGATGTGGGCATTTAGTGCTGTAAATTTCCCACTTAACACTACTTTAGCTGTGTCCTGGAGATTCTGGCATATTGTATCTTTGTTCTCATTAGTTTCAAATAATTTCTTGATTTCTGCCTTAATTTTGTTATTTACCCAAGAGTCATTTAGGACTAGGTTGTTCAGTTTCCATGTAGTTTTGTGGGCTTGAATTTCTTAATCTTTAGTTCTAATTTGATTATGTGGTCTGAGAGACTGTTAGAATTTCAGTTCTTTTGCATTTGCTGAGGAGTGTTTTACTTCCAATTATGTGATCAGTTTTAGAGTAAATGCCATGTGGCCATGAGAAGAATATATATTCTGTTGTTTTTTGGTGCAGAGTTCTGTATATATATATCAGTTCTATATATGTGTGTGTGTGTGTATATATATGTATATGTATATATCTGTGTGTATATATCTATTACTTTCATTTGTATTTATCTGTAGATATGTATATATCTATCCACTTGATCCAGAGCTGAGTTCAAGTCCTGAATGCTGCTGTTAATTTTCTGTCCCTATGATATTTCTAATATTGTCAATGAGATGTTAAAATCTCCCACTATCGTATGGGAGTCTAAGTCTCTAGTAGGTCTCTGAGAACTTACTTAATGAATCTGGGTGCTCCTGTATTGGGTGCACATATATTTAGGACAGTTGGTTCTTGTTAAATTGAACACTTTATTATTGTGTAATGCCCTTGTTTGTGTTATTTGTTCTATCATTGTTATACAGTCTCTTTTGTCAGAAACTAGGATTCCAACTGCTGCTTTTTTTTCTGTTTTCCATTTGCTTGATAAATATTTCTCCATCCTTTTATTTTGAGCCTATATGTATTTTTTGGCATGTGAGACAGGTCTCTTGAAGACAGCATACCAATGAGTCTCCATTCTTTATCCAGCTTGCCATTCTGTGTCTTTTAATAGGGGCATTCAGCCCATTTGTATTTAAGGTTAGTATTGTTATGTGTAGAGTTTATCCTGTCATCACGATGCTAGCAGATTATTCTGCAGACTTGTTTATGTGGTTGCTTCATACTGTCACTGGTCTGTGTACTTCAGTGTGTTTTTATAGTGGCTAGCAACGGTTTATCCTCCCATATTTAATGCTTTCCTCAGGAGCTCTTGCAAGGTAGGTCTGGTGGTCACGAATTCCCTCAGAATTTGCTTGTCTGAAAATGATCTTATTTCTCCTTCACTGATAAAGCTTAGTTTGGCCAGAGATGAAAGTCTGAGTTGGAAATTCTTTTGTTTAAGAATGTAGAATATTGGTTCCTACTCTCTTCTGGCTTGTAGAGTTTCTACTGAGAGGTCCACTCTTAGATTGATGGGCTTCTTTTTGTAGGTGACCTGGCCTTTCTTGCTGGTTCCCTTTACATATTTTTCTTTCAGCCTTGGAGAATCTGATAATTTTGTGTCTTACGGATGATCTTCTCATGGAGTATCTTACTGGGGTTCTCTGCATTTCCTGAATTTGAATGTTGGTCTGTCTTGCTTGGTTGGGGGAAGTTCTTCTCGATGATATTCTGAAGTATGTTTTCTAACCTGGCTTCATTCTCCTTGTTTCTTTCAGGTACTCCAATTAATCATAGATTTGATCTTTTTACATAATGCCATATTTCTCACAGATTTTGTTCATTCCTTTTTATTTTTTTTCTCTATTCTTATCTGCCTGTCATTTTTTCAGGAAGATAGTCTTCAAGAGCTTAGATTCTTTCTTCTGTTTGGTTGATTCTGTTATTAATACTTGTGATTGCATTGTGAAGGTCTTGTAGTGCTTTTTTTCAGCTCTAACAGGTCAGTTATATCCCTTTGTAACTGTAGTGTTTTTTTTCAGCTCTAACAGGTCAGGTATGTTCTTCCTTGGCTGTCAGCTACCATATTGTTTTATCATGATTCTTAGATTCTTTGCTCTGGATTTCAACGTGTTCCTTTAGCTCAGTGAGGTTTGTTATTACCCACCTTCTGAAGCCTGTTTCTGTCATTTCAGCCTTCTCAGCCTCAGACTAGTTCTGAGCCTTTGCTTGATAGGTGTTGTGGTCATTTGGAGGAAAAGAGGCACTCTGGCTTTTTGAGTTTTCAGTGTTTTTTCTTATCTTCCTGGGCTTATCTACCTTTGATCTTCAAGGCTGCTGACCTTGATGGGGTTTTGTGTTTTGTTTTTCTTGTTTGCTTGTTTGTTTTTCTTTTAACAGTCTGGTCACTCTTCCTTAAGGCTACTGCAGTTTGCTGGGGATCTGCTCCAGACCCTAGCTGCCTCAGTGTTTTTCTGTACCTGGAGGTATCACTAGTGAAGGCTGCAAAACAGCAAAGATAACGGCCTGTCCCTTCTTCTGAGGGCTCCATCCCAGGAGGATATTGACCTGTTATCAACCCAAACACACCCATAGGAGGTGGCTGGAGACCCCGGTTGGGAGGTCTCACCCAGTCAGGAGGAACAGAATCAGGGACTCAATTAAAGAAGCAGTCTGAATGCTTTTTGACATAGAGCAGTTGTGTTGTGTTGGAGATTCCTCCAGCCCCTGATCAGTTTGGACTCTCCAAGATCCATAGGCTGGACTGGCTGAGAATCTCAAATGGTCAAGGTGGCAGACTTTCTGCCCCTCAGGCAGTCTCTTTCCCAGTGGGTAATTAGAGATCTGTTGGCCTGTACAACAAGGTGGGGTTGAATAGATGCCCCGGGCTGAGGTCCTGGCTGGGAGGACATGCCCTATGAGGAGGAGTGGATCAGGGTCCCATCTAAAGAAGGAGTCTGACCATGCCTTGACCAAATAGCTGTGTCATGGCGGGAAACCACCTCTGCTCCTGTCAGCTTGGACTCTCCAAAGCCCACAGGCTGGAATTGCTGAGTCATCCAACCCACCCAGGTGGCAGTCCTTTCCTCCCCTGGCTCTATCCATAATTAGTGCAGGCAAATGTAGCTGGAGGGCTTGGAGAAATGGGTAAGGGCCTTACTTAAAGAAGTATTGGCTCCTTCTTTGTTTTATATTTAACAGTATCTATATTTTGTACATTATACTGGGACCTTTAAGGGGGTAACTGAAAACCAATATACGGGTAAAGAATTTCAGGTACAAGCTGAGGACTTGAGTAGGCATTCAGAGGTCTGAACCTGGCAGTTAGTATGTGCACAAAATATCCAAGTGTTTTCTTACATCAAACCACCTGGTTAGATGTGCAGACTGTTCTTGAACATATATTTTGCCCAGAACCCTGCCTATACCATCCTACTGAGCTTGTAACTTTGGCTGGCATCTCCAGACCCATAACTTCATTTGTTGAAGCCCTAACCTACAATGTAACTATATTTGGAGACAGGGCTTTTAAAGGTAAAGTTAAATGATGTCTTAAGTATGGCTCCCTAATCCAGTAGGTTTGGTGTCCTTCTGAGAAGAGGAAGAGAAATTAGAGTTTCTCTAATGAAGCTCTAATGAATGAAGAAACAGAGAAAAGGCTTTGAGCCAGGAAGAGGAACTTTGCCAGAAACCAAACCAGCTGGCAACTTGATCTGAATTTTCCAGACTGCAGAACTGTGAGAAAATAAATATCTGTTATGTAAATCATGAAGCTTGTGGCATTACGTTGTGGCAGCCTGAGCTGACTAATATACTGTAATTATGAACTACTGATTGGCCAGTGTTTGTGGTTCAAGCCTGATGGGATGTGCTATGGTTTAGATGTGCTATGGTTTCCAAAAGTGCATTTGTTGACACTTGGTCCCCAATGTAACACTATTGTGAGATGGGACCTTTGGAAGGTAGATAAGTTTCAAGGATTAATGCTGTTATCATGAAATAACTATCATGGGATAGTTATCACGTGAGTGGCTTTCTTATAAGAGTTAGCTCTCTCTTGCACTTTCTTTCTTGCCTTTATGAATATCCACCATGGGACAACCTTTGCCAGATGCTAACACAATGCTCTCAGACTTCTCAGTCTTCAGAATTATGACCAAATACACTGCTTTTCATTATAAATTGTCTAGTCTGTGGTATTCTATTATAGCAACAAAAGATGGACTAAGACAGAAGTATAGAAAAATGCAAATAGACTTAGGATGGAAGCTGCAGAATATAATTTTGCATTGGTAGGTTAGCTCATGCAAAAGTAAAAAATAGAAAGTTGGCATTTGGCTACAGGATAAGACCTGTGTCTGAGTTTCTTTCTTTCTTTCTTTCTTTCTTTAGGGAGATTATATCTAGCAGGTACTATTCTCCAAAATGGAACAGAGTCTTGAAAATGCCAAAGATGAAAACAGAGACTCCAGTCCAGAGGGCCTCTAGGGAGATAGCCTATTTTAACATGATCCCATCCTTAATTTTAAACACTGAAGTAGTTCTAGATGTAATTGCATCTATTAACCTTTTAACTGTAGTTTCGTTACTTAACACTAAAGTTCTCTAAATGGAATCAAACCAGATACATGTGCAGTAGAAGGATGACATGATTTCTATACTAGATTAGAAGACAGATGGGTGGCTTTACTCAATCATCACTCAAGCTTTCCTACCCAAAAGAACATAAGACTTCAGTAATATTTAATGTGATTCAACTTTTTAAATATACTTATTTCTATTTTAAGCAGTTGAGTATTTTGAATTCATTTGGCATTTTGATGATAGATAGTCACCAGTGTTGCTTTTTAGTTCTCTGATTCTCATTCTGTTACCTGAAATGCAACCAATGGATAATTATCCCTTTGGTTCACTGTAACTTGGGGATAGGGGAAAGACAGCAACTAACTCCATTTATTATATAGAGTAAGCACAGGGTTGCTCAGGAAGCAATTAAATCATCTTCCTAGTCCAATAATTTAAATGCTTTTTCTTTTTAATCAGTTATTTCTGGGAGGTAGCTAAGACCTTATAATTCTTTGGTAAAAGTATAATGTTATGATTTCTTTGGTATCCTCCAAGTGATAATGTTTGCTGTGTGTCAGTCTGGTCCCTTACTGGGCATATAAATGTGATACTATCTCTATAGGTGCTCTCTTTCAAATATGAAGCTCTAAGGGGCTCTTATACAGTAGAATGAATGAAATACTACTTTTATAGTTTTCAGCCAGTATTGAAATCAGCAGTGCTAAAATGCCACAGAACAGTGCTTGCAAGATTTCCAGAACAGTCTTGGCAACCACACTGCCTGGAGAGTTTGTATATAAACTTAAATACCAGCTTGAATATGTTTCCCTTAAACAAAGGAAAACTTGGAGTTTTATCTATCAACCTCAGTGATAAATACATGCACAGCTTCAAATTCTGTGACATTTTTAAGCAAGGCAAACACAATGGTCCAAGGGCCATAATAATAAACAGATAAATCTTTCTCCAAAAACTAACAAGAAAGTAAAAAAGTTGCCACACCATAAGTATGTCCCATTTCTGTCTCTGCTCCCACTTAATTCACTATTATACAACTTCTAGATTGATTTTCCTATACCATAGCTCTGGTCATTTCTCTCACCTCCTTAAAATGCTTCAATTGTTTCCTGATGTCTACTAAATAAACCTGGCAGTTGAGACCAGTTTGACATCTGGCCCCCAAATCCTTTCTAATTACTACATCTGGCCAAACTCTCCATTACACTTCAAACTTCACCAAGTCTAAGACTACTCATGAATTTTGAATATTTGCATTAACAATCTTTCTGAAACATCTATTGCTTTCCCTGTCAACCAGAAACCCATCACAGACACTCAATACAAAACTGCTTTTGGAATATGGGATCCCAAATGCAAAAACCTTCAGAATCCAGGATTAATGGGTAAAAGACATAAGTTTGATGTTTGTCTTAGCTTGGGATGCTATTACAAATGCCACAAATGAGTAGAGTAAATAGTAGAAATTTATTTGTCACAGTTCTGGAGGCTGGGAAGTCCAAGATCATAATGACAGCATGGTCAAGTTCTGGTTAAGGTGCTCTTCCTGGCTTGTAGATGGCCACCTTCTTGCTATGTCTTCATGAGAGAGAGTTTCATCATGGGGGCTCTACCTTCATGACCTAGTCTAAACCTAAGTATTTCCCAAAGGCTCTACCTTTAAATACCATTACTTTGGAGATTAAGAATTCAGCATATGGGTTGTAGGAGTATGTAAATATTCAGTCCATAGTGATGGTAAATGATAACCAACATGGCTTTGTTGATGGATGTTGACAAAAAATCATGGGGCCAGGGGTAAGTAGAAGAGCAGAAAAACACCTAAGGGGGCTGCTGCTACACAGCTGTAGTCAGCTGCTGTCATGTGTGATTGCCAGCCCAAATGATCATTTTTTTAAAGGGAAGCCTAAATATTTGGTCATGTCAGAATTAGCACATTATCTAATCTATAGAGTTAGTGGGAGAATTATTAGAAATGTATGAAAGCCATTAGCAAAATATCTTTGAACACAGTTGGCAGCCAGTAAATAAATACTAGCTGTATTTTTATTAACAGTTTTGGTAAAAAAGAGGGAGAGAAGAAATGAAAAGAATGTAAATAAATCAAAATATATTATAGAAAATAAAATAGTATGCAACAGTACATAATGAACATTATATTGTGTTAAATGTTATATGAAACTATAAGTTTTCAGAGAAGGAAGAGATTATTTTCAGCTGAAGACAGATTTGAAAACATTATTTGAGATAGAGGTTGTAGTCTGTTTTTTCCCAGGCTTGTGTCAGCAAATGTTCATGTATAATTCAGGGTTCAATCAGGGAAGCAGAGCCCTGTGAGTTATACAGAATAAGAAATTTGTTACAGCAATTAAACCTAATCATGGGAGCTGTTGGGGAGATCTATGTGTACTTGCTGCCCTTCTGTCTACTGCTGGGGCTAAAGTTGATATAGACTAGCCAGGTCAGAATCTGCAAAGGAAAGAGAGACTGAAGTGGGCTAGAAGAAGGGAAAACTGACATCTTTGCTGATGAAATGGAACATTAAAATAAAATTGAAACCAGTATCTGTCTCTCTCTCAAACCTGTTGATGCAGGTAACCTTCAGGGTAGCTAGTGTCCTTTACCATGGATCGACACAGGAGCTTAGGCAAAAACTCAACTCAATTTTAGAAGATCCAGGGCATATTGGAGGAGCTAGAAGTCAGGACACTGTCCCATGCCAACAACATGAGCTTTTGGGTCAGAGTTATCAGTCCAGACCAGCTAGAGGGCTGACTTTCACTTCTAACTTCCAAATCTCACACAAACTTCTCTTGTGACCATGTCTAATCCAAAGTCACACAGGGAAGGGCATTTTGAAAAATGTAATTGCTGCTTAGCTAACAAAAACTTTAGTAAGAAAACACCTAGTATTTGTCTATTGGCTGACAACTATGTTCGAAGATATTTTGCTAGTGACATTTCATGTATTTCCGCTAAATATCCCACCAACCCCATAGATTAGATAATGTAGTGATGCTGATGCTTTTGGCTACAAGAAACAAAAACCCTAATAAAAATTGGCTTAAGTAATAATAACATTTATCTTACATAACCAGAAGACCAAAGGTTGGGCAGACTGTGGAATCGGTGTGCTATGTCTCAGCTCTACTCTTTCGTCATTCTATCGGTTCTACTTTTCTCTGTTGGTTGGCTTTATCCTTAGAGCAGGAGGAAGACGGCTGCAGTTGTTTTATGAGTTTTTCTTTACCCACAGACAACCTTCTTGGTCAGAATCCAAGACATGCTAAGGCTAGTTCTTGTACAAATGATCCACATCTAGTCCATAGAAAACATTCTTACACCCTCTCACTCCAGATGTGTAGGTCATAAAGGAAGATTTAGGGTCTCATTTTCCTTAGGTATCGGCACCAACAACTGTAGACAACATATATAGTTATTTGCATAGTTTCTTTGAAACTCTTATTAGCTATGAAATAGGATTGATATTGCCCACCATTCTGCCACAAAGGAGGGGAGGCACCCACAGTACATCTCTTTCCAAAGGATTATCTTTTTAATTTTCTGCTATTTTCTCAGACTCTCAGAGTTTTATCACCTAGGCTATAACAAGTGGCCATCAACATGTCACAGAACTGGTTTCTCCCCAGCTACTTCACAAGTTCAGCATAAGTGGTCTAGAAACACATAGTGGATTGTGGGAGCCTTTAATTCCTTGGTCTTTCATATGAAACTGACATCAAGTAAGTTATGTTTTAAAATGTAATTGTACAGACAACATAAACATGTCCTGGAGACATTTTCCCCATTTTCTTGGTGATTAACATTTGGCTCCTCATTACTCATGCAAATTTCTGCAGCCAGCTTAAATTTCTGCTCAGAAAATAAAATTTTCTTTTCTATCACATTATCAGGCTGTAAATTTTCTGAATTTTTATGCTCTGCTTCCCTTACAAAACTGAATGCTTTTAACAGCACCTGTAACCCCTTGAATGCTTTACTCCTTAGAAATTTCTTCAGCTAGATACCCTAAATCATCTCTCTCAAGTTCAAAGTACCACAAATCTCTAAGATGAGGCAAAATCCTACCAGTCTCTTTGCTAAAACATAACAAGAGTCACCTTTGCTCCAGTTCCCAACAAGTTCCTCATCTCTATATGAGACCACCTCAGCCTGACCTTATTGTTCATATCACTATCAGCATTTTTGTCAAGGCCATTCAACAAGTCTCTAGAAAGTTCCAAACTTGCTCACATTTTCCTGTCTTTTTCTGAGCCTTCCAGACTGCTTCATCCTCTGCCTGTTACCCAGTTCCAAAGCCACCTCCACATTTTTGGGTATCTTTTCAGCAACACCCCACTCCTGGTACCAATTTGCTATATTAGTCAGTTTTCATACCACTGATAAAAATAAACTTAAGACTGGGAAGAAAAAAAAGGTTTGATGAACTTACATGTGGCTTGGGAAGACTCGCAATTATGGCAGAAGGTTAAAGACATCTCACGTGGTGGCAGACAAGAGAAGAGAGCTTGTACAGGGAAATTTCCCCTTATATAATCATTAGATCTTGTGATACTTAATTACTGTCACAAGAATGGCACAGTAAAGACCTGTCCCTATAATTCAATTACTTCCTACTAGATCCTCCCACAACACAAGGGAATTCAACATGAAAGTTTTGTGGGGACACAGCTAAACCATTTCAGGTATCAAATGATAGATTCAGAATCTGATTATCTATCTTTGATCTCAAAGACAATATTTTTGGTATACACCATATTTAATGATTTAAACTCATGCATCAAAAGTAATGCAAGTTAACAGAGTCACAACTGATATCATACTGAATAGGGAAAGACTGAAAGCATTTCTTCTAAGATCTGGAACACAACAAGGATGCCCACTTTCACCACTGATATTCAACATAGTATTGAAAGTCCTAGCCAGGGCAATCAGACAGAGAAATAAATAAAGGGCATCCAACTTGGAAAGGAAGGAGTCAAATTATCCTTATTTGCAGATGACATGATCTTATACTTGAAAAAATCTAAAGATTATGCAAAAAAAAACTATTAAAACTCTAAACAAATTCAGTAAAGTTGCAGAATACAAAATCAACAGTAACATTTCTATGTCAACAGTAAATACTCTGAATAAGAAATAAAATTAACCCATATTATAGCTGCAAATAAAATTAAATACCTTGATAAAAACTTAACCAAAGAAGTGAAATATCTCTACAATGAAAACTATTAAACATTGCTGCATGAAGCATCAAAAAATAGAACATGAAAAATAAAAAAAAAATGAAAAATAAAAAAATTCATGTTCATGAATTGAAAGAATTAATATGTTTAAAATGTTCATACTACCCAAATTAATCTACAGATTCAATGCAATCTGTATAAAAATACAAATAAAATTCTTTACAGAAATTTTTCTAAAAGTCTTAAAATTTATATGGAACAACAAAAGACCAAGAATAGAAAAAACTATCCTGAGCAAAAAGAAAAAAAAAAAAACTTATAGGAATCACATTACCTGACTTCAAATCATACCACAGAGCTCTAGTAACCAAAATAGCATAGTTCTTCCATAAAAACAGACACAGAGATCAATGGAACAGAATAAAGAACCCAGAAACAAGTTTATACATCTACCTGGAACTCATTTTTGACAAAGGTGGCAAGAATATATACTGCGGATAGAGCAGTTCCTTCAATAAATGGTGCTAAGAAAACTGGAAATTCATATGCAGAAGCATGAAACTAGACCCCTATCTCTCACCATATATGAGAATTAAATAAAAATAGATTAAATATTTAAATCTAAGACATCAAGCTGTGAAACATTGGAGAAAATCTTCAGGACATTGATCTGGGCAAATATGTCTTGAGTACTGTTTCATAGCCCCGGTAACTAAAGAGCAAAAATGGACAAATGGGATTGCATCAAGTTAAAAATCTTCTACACAGCAAAGATTATAATCAACAAAGTGAAGAGACAATCCACAGAATGGGAGAAAATATTTAGAAACGATCTATCTGATAAAGGATAAATAACCAGAATATATAAGGAGCTCAAACAATTCAATAGGAAAAGGAAATCTAATAATCCGCTTGATTTACAAGATGGGCAAAAGATCTGAATAGACATTTATCAAAAGACATGCAAATGGTAAACAGGCATATGAAAAGACATTCAACATCACTGATTATCAGAAAAATGCAAATCAAAGCTACAGTGAGATATCTTCTTACCTCAGATCAAATGGCTTTTATTCAAAAAACAGGCAATAACAAATTCTGGCAAGGCTGTGGAGAAAAGGGAACCCTCATACACTGTTGGTGGAAATGTAAATTAGTATAGCCACTATGGAGAGCAGTTTGGAGGTTCCTCAAAAAACTAAAAATAGAGCTAATATGTGATCCAGCAATCCCACTGTTGAGTGTATACCCCAAAGAAAGGAAATCAGCATATTGAAGAAATATCTGCACTACCATGTTTATTGAAGCACTGTTCACAATAGCCAGGATCTGGAAAAAAACTAAGGATCCATCAACAGAGAAATAGATAAAGAAAATACAGTACATATAGACAATGGAGTACAATTCAGCCATAAAAAGAATGAGATTCTTTTATCTGCAACAACATAGATGGAACTGGAGGTCGGTGTGTTAAGTGAAATAAGCCAGGCACAAAAGATAAACATCATATGTTCTCACACACAAAAAAAATCAAACTCATGGACATAGAGAGTAGAAGTATTGCTACAAGAGGGTGGGAAGAGTAGTGGGGTGGGGAAGGATGTGGAGATGGTAAATATGTACAAAAATATACCTAGGTGGAAAAAAAAGAGCTAGTATTTGATAGCCCAACAAGGTAACTACTTTAACAATAATTTATTGTACATTTAAAAATAATTAAAAGAGTACAATTGCATTGTTTGTAACACAAAGGTTAAATGCTTGAGATGATGGATACTACACTTACCATAATATAATACTGGATGCCTGTATCAAAATATCTCACATACCTTATAAACATATACACCTCTTATGTATCCAGAAAAATTACAAATAAAAATATATAAGTCAGAAAATCTACAACATTTAGGAAAATGTCTATAGTTTGCATTTATATAATACATCATTTTTTAATGCTAACATATAATTTTTTACAGCTTCTCCATGAATTAGGCAAGTGAGTGCATTAGCTTTTCCATTTATCAGATGAGAGTGACTAAGGCAAACGCCAGTTAATTACTTTGCCCATGTGCTCAGCAAAGCAAGTGGTTGCTGGAGCTAGTAGTCTCCCAGGGGAGGAACTAGGTATTAGTGATAACAGTATGGGTGCAGGATTCTGGATGAGAGATGTATGGTTAAATGTGGAATTTGTGACGTATCTCTTAATCACATACTTTGGGATACAGATCTCTGTAAATTTGATGCTATTTTTACTTTCCCAATTGGGAATTATAAAGGATCTGATAATACAAAGCTTCATAATTCACCAAACACGGAGTTTGGCCATTTTTGCTCAGTGGATGCTCAGGAAAGCTTAGCTCTTGCACTACTAACTTAGGTGCTTATGACCACACAGGGGAATCAACTGGTCTACTTCTAACTAGTCACGAGAAATTGTCAAGAAAAATATGTGGAGAGTATATAGAGTGGGTACACATATTCAGTATTGACTGAGGAACCACATTTTCAACTATTTGTACAATTGATTGTGACCATAGATCTGATTTTTCTGATGCTTATAGCTCAAGGTCAGGTAGTGCAGGCTTGAATGCTTAGGTTTAAACTTACTAACATCATTTCATTCTAATTAATAAATTTTGGGTAATTTATCAGAAGAAAATAATAATAATAAAACCACACTGAACCTGCTACACTAGTTTTTGGAATAGTTGGGGCGAGTAATCAGCAACAACCTAGAACTTTCTAACTAACTTCAAGAATTTTGAACCTAGTTTATTTTTCTTCCATGACAGTTGCATCTAATATAGTGCACTCCTTTTTTTCATGTGCATGTCCATTATTCCACAAAATTTATAGCAGTTTTGTACATCTTTTTTTGTTGTTACACATGGTGAACATTTTTTGGCAGTAGTTATACAATTTGCATTTTTAAAGAGTAAATTGCAATCAAGAAAAAAGAATTATACAAATTGCTGCATGTGTTATATGGTATCTGCAGAATACAGTGTTTACTTCTCTGATGTGCACACTAGATCTATCTTAGAAAAATAGCTAGAAAAGGAGGAAAAAACAGTTTCCAAAGAGATTAAGAAGACATAGTTTCCCACTAAGGAATTTTTTTTTTTTGCCTAAAATTTGAAGAGATTAAAGTGTTTTTCTGTATTTTGATTGGGGAAAAATTCTATTTTGCTTTTAGCTTTACATAGACTGTTGCATCTCTTTTTTTTTTCCCATTTCTCTATTTCTGTTTGAAAGTAGTTGTTGGGTTCACCGTTTCTGAGAAATGTGAGCATCATATATTTAATTCTAGATATCTTTAAGTGACAATTGGAGGAAAAACATTTACAAAGTGATGTTACCTTTGATACTAAAATGTAGGTAATCAAAAAGGTTAATAGCCCCTACTGACAGAAAAATCAAAACAAAATTGCAAACAAAAGGAATACAAAATAGTAACACCAAAACTCCAGTAAAATAAACATTAAGAACAACAAAGTCATTCTTGAATAAATCTTCTCCTGCACTTGAGTAATACAGTTTGGCTCTGTGTCCCCACTCAAATCTCATCTCGAATTGTAATCACCATGTGTCAGGAGAACGACCTAGTGGAAGGTGATTAGATCATGGGGATGGTTTCCCCCATGCTGTTCTCATGATAGTGAGGGAGTTCCTATGAGAGCAGGTGGTTTTAGAAGTGTTTGGCAGTTCCCTCTTTGTTCTCTCTCTCTTCTGCTGCCATGTAAGAAGTGCCCTGCTTCCCCTTAGCCTTCCACCATTATTGTAATTTTCCTGAGGCCAACCCAGCCATGCAGAATTGTGAGTCAATTAAACCTCTTTTGTTTATAAATTATCCAGTCTCAGGTAATATCTTTATATCAATGTGAGAATAGACTAATACATTGGGTGTATGTGCAGAATTCTGCATTTTCTTCATGGAAAAAATGTCTCATATTCTGCCCAGTCTGTGTAGAGAAAAGCTACAGGTGTCCATTTTGTTATTAAGTTTCTTGACCATCTGAATTACAAGTTTTGCATAACCTACCAAATTAGCCAAGCAGTTGTTATTTGATCACTTAGAAGTGCCAAAGGCATTAGTGTGACTTTGTGATCCAATATTTTTGTTCGATGAAATCAAGTAATTTTGTATGTAAAATGGATTTTTTTAGAATTCTCACACTGAATTCAATAATCTTATACATAGTTTTAGAAAATCATTGTTCCTTTGAAGCCTGGAATTCATTATACAGTAAAACATGAGTATCATATTGTTAAGTCTGACTTTGAATTCCAAGTTGACTTTAAAAGTAACTCATTACACATGGAAAAAAATCTCCAAATGATTATTTACATTTCCAGAAATCAGTTTAACAGCACCAGTTTATGAACAGGGCTTGCTATAGGCATGTAGTGATATTATCTGTACTCTATGTTGGAAGATAGAGTAAAGCTTTTAACTTAAAAAATTTGCTTATTAAAATGAACATTACATATTGTTTCCTAGACTTAGAAATAGAGGTATAAGTTTGTAAGGGAGTAAATTTGATGAACACAAAGTTTCATGAAGTCTGAATACTATGTTTTCCTTATGTTTGTGGTTGAGAATATGATCAGAATTCTTCTTTTAGGTTCTTCACAGTCTCCATTTATCATTTTCACCAGGAGTTGAAAGTCAAAAGACGTGAAAGAAAAGAAACACGTATTGGAAAAGTTTCAAGTGAATTCTAATATGCAGCTTGATGAGTATTTAATTCTAGAAAAAGGAAACTGCCTGCAGGGTATAAGTGGGAAACGCTCGCCCTTTCGTTGTGGCAATGATTTTTTCATGCATGTATATGAATTTCCCTGAATCGACTGGAATGTAATACCTACAAGGTTAATTAGATGTGCTGAAATGTAAACGTTCAGCACTCTCAAAATGCAGTTAATTCAGGTCTCAGCCAGGCATCTATGCTATCTTTTTAACCACATTGTTTTCCAAGGTGTGGAATTCATTTATAGGTAACATCCTCTGAACCTTCTCAGTAAAATAAGAGGGTATTTGAAATGCATGGTCAGTCAACATCTAACATAAAATCTTAAGCCTCAAGTTTTGAAAAGAACAATGTGGATTAATGAGGGTTGTTTATTATAGAGCTAATACAATTACTTGTCAAAAGACACAAAGAAGAGAATTACTGTTAGTATTCTGGTCAAAACTGTGTGATCCATCATGAAAATTGAAACTACTCTAGAGAATGGACAGATTTTAACTTATTTGTGATCTTAGTGAGGGGAATGAAATCACGGAGAAGATGCATGGATCATAAAGCAAAATCAATGCAGATACTCAGTTAAAGAAAAGCATTTTATATTTGTGTCAATTGAAATGGAAAAGACACTGTTCCTACAAAGAAAGACAAAATATTCTTACTTAAGAATTTTTAGTTTGTTTTTTACTCTACTACCATGCCTTTTGCTTGTTCATTTTGAGAATTACAGAATATTATAAGACAAATATGTTTCCTTCAGTTTTAACAATCAATATTCAGCTGGGTACTCTTCTCTGGTCCTGGAGCTTAGTACAAAACCTACTCCAGAATCTGGAGGTACGGATAGGCTTTCTTCTGTTTCCTATTTGTGCAAAAATAAATGTGAGATAAGTGAGAGCTTCTTGCATACAAGAATACTAAAAAAAAGTTCCTAATAACCATTTAAAATTATCTGGGAAAATATCACAGTTGATTTATGAAATGACTCCAAGTGATAATTTCCCCAAAACATTAGCTGCTGGGTTAATAACTGCACCCCTGCACACGCAAGCACCACACATATTCTTAAACAGGATTGTGTGAATTATTTTGTGCTAAGAACAATCAAAGATTTTAGTGCTATTATTAAAAATGATAACAAACCAACATTTTTCCTTATGCTCAAATTGAAAACCTTTTCTGGTATTCCAATTCAGGAAAAAACGGGGGTCATGAAAAACTTACTCACAATTACATTTAATCACTGTTATTTTCGAAATCACGAATATGCTAATATTTAATATTAAGAACTACTTTGGAGAACTTTCATGCAGTGAAGCATGAATTTATAACGGTCAATTGCATTTTTTTCAGTATGTTTATAACTCCATCAATGTCCCATAGTGAAAAAATTGATGTGGCTTCTAAACCACAAATTCTAGTTTAAGCTTCTTCACTTATGAGCTTTATGCTTTGATCATAATCTCCTAGACTTGTTCTAGCATCTCTAGAACAAATATAGTCATATGCCGATGTGCCTATTTCTTAAAAGAATCATATCCTATCAGAACTTTATAAGCTATTAAACCACACACAAGTGTAAGAACTGCTACTACTACATTTATGTGTGATCCATTAATTACACCAATTGGTTAAAGCCTAATATTCTTGAAGTCAACAACTCGAGTTCATTGGTTCCTGAAAAAAAACAGCAAATTTATCTTAATCTCTCCCCAACTTTTCTTTTCATGCTGTTAGCCACAATGGAATCAGGTATGAAAATGCTGAGGACTCAGCACAGATGTTTTGACTCACCTGAAACAACTCAAGGAACATGCTCCGATAATAGCTATTCAAATGACATCATCGTTTTCTGTAAAACTCACCACCTTTTGAAATGTAGTGGTATGATAAACTCTTAGCATCATAAATAATCTAGATTCATTAGGTTATCTAGTTAAATGATTATGACTTTAGGCTGAGTTTAAGTCAAACAGTCCCACCTCCCCCAACACTCATAAGTACATGCAAAATATATGGATTATAGCTCTCATTTTCAGAGCTACTCATAAGCATATCTTTAGAATTAAGACTTACCTCCTCAACTAATGAATGCTTTTAAAAATGCTCATTTGTTTTCAACCAAGATCTCAGCTTGTTACTGTTTATTTTAGGGCAGGATGATTCCAAACTTCGTATCAAGGATTTGGGACCTCTTATTGTTCCCATCTCTATGGAGTTGCTATAGCATTTTATTAACTCTTAGCACTGAACAAGATAGTTCCAAACATTATAAGGTAAACCTTGGGTTTACCTTACCATGTTCCTTCCTGTGTCCAGTGTACAGCAACAATTCTATCTCACCTTGACGTTCAGAGTCAATCATATCAGACAACATTGTTAAGCCCTTTTTATTCTGTTCATCTGTTGGCATGAAGAGCACAAAATGACAAGTGGTAACTTACCTTCCAATTTAATCGAACTGAGTCCTGTTGTATCCACTGAGGGACAGTTTTCTCTCTTAGGTAATAAAATCTCTGAACTGTGAAAGTCCAGAGTCATTGAGAAGCAAAGCAGACATTTGTGCGCAGATCATTACATATAATAAGAAGAGGTGACACTCCCACATCTATTCCTTAGTTGCTGTATCTATGAATACTGATTGTGGAGAAAACAGAAGTATAAATCTGTTGGGGTTCAAAGCCTATCACCCTCACCACGAGATGTTATTTAACAATCATGCCATAACGAAGACTTTAAAAGCTCTTCTGTTTTTTCATATGGTCGGCTGCTTCTGAATCATAGGTATATGAAAAGACCCGCAACACTGATGTACAATAATGTATTTCCCTTTATTTATTTATCATTTTATTAGGTGTTTGTGTGTTTCTTTGCTTATTGATATAGAAAGTCCCAAGGTCAACAACAATGTTGTGTAGGATGCTGTTATTTTTAAAACATGTAGTTCACCTGTTAGGTGGAAAAAAGCAAAAGAAAATCCAGAATATGACATTTCCACTAAGAGTAAACTGTTGTCTCCACCATGGTGAAAGAGGTCACATGACACTGGTTGATTGTCTGGTCTCTTGGATGTACATTGCAATAGTGGGTCTCAGTTTTTGCTTTGCTCCTGGAAATTAGATCAGGATGCAGGAGCATTGGATAGGTGAGTCTTCACTTGAGAGATCAAAGTGGTTGAGCCTATGCATAGCCTATATATTCTTACTACTGTGGTGAAATTGTCCATGATCCTGTTAAGCAATTTCTAGGATAGCTGGAAATGATACTAGGTGATATTACTGTAAGGGTCCTTTTAACCTCCCGATTAATAGTGACCTCTGTTGACATGGGGGCATTTTTGTGAAGATTCCTATAAGACATAAATTTCCCTACATTGTGAGTCAATTCTCAGAGCTCCACTTACATTATTCATTTCCAAATCTCATGTCCTCAGCCATCCCAATGGGTTCCTTATAAGTTCCTCATCATTTTTTCAAACCCCCAAATAATTATAGGTACTTATTTAAAACCTTTCAAGGTTTTCAACCAAGGCAGGGAACAGCCTCATTAAATTTTGAAGAGTCACTACTTTGCTATCAAAAAATCGAAAAAGTGGCTTGTGTTTTGGTATTCACAATTCTCTGAGACTTCATGTAAGCCAATTTCCTAAAGATCATAGGCCCATTCTTTCTTGATAAGTGCCCTAAATTTCCTATGAGGAGCTATGAATTCAATTAACGTTATAATTTGGCAACCCACAGAAGCAAATTTTGTGTCTGGATTTTGGCTTAGTTTAGTAGCTCCAAGAGATAAAGGACTCTTTCAGGGAAGTCACAGGGATCTTTTAGTTTTCTGTCTACACTTGAACCAAAACAACAGAACAAAGACACAGAAATTTGAACTTATCAAGCTATTTGTTTTAGTTATATAATCCCAATGAAGTAAATCCCACTACGCTGCTATCTTTTTTAAACCAAATTATAGAAGTATGATTGACACGTAAAACCCACCCTACAATCTTGAATTCCATTTCTCATGTCTATTGGCTCTCTAAAGCTTACCTTGAAGGGGCAATTCCTTCCAGTTCATCATTCATAATAATATAATTGGTTTGTCATTTGACATTTACATCCTAGACTATTAGTACCTATCCCTTAATATTATTAGATTTTTAAAATTTCCTTTAGTTTTCCCTAACTTCCAAATAACAAATCCTAGATTCTTCTTATTTATCTGAATATCTTTGGCTTCCAACAACTATGTGTGCAAATTTTTGTGTTCTCATCCTTGGATTCATGAAACAGAAAAATGGATTTAACAAAAGAATATGGATAATTCACAGAATGTCTGGGAAAGCTATAGAATTAGGCATGAGAAATGGACAAAAAATAAGGAAGAGTGAGCATTAGCCAGGACCACAGCAAAACCATGCCACAGACCAGTCTAAGATCAATGATGCTGATTACTGCTTGTTATAGCTATGTTACTTTTGACTTGACACTGTTCTCTAGCCATTGCTATTGCAATTTTGACACTGCTGGTCCTAGGATTTCAATGTGACTGCTACTGCTAGAATGGATGCTCCACCATCTCTGTTCCTTAGCAAACATCCAATCAAAAGCCTGCAGTGAGAGAAACTGCTTGGCAAGATTGACTGGGTAAGTTTGTATCTGGTGCTTTCAGATTCTATAGTAGTAGGTGGTGTGTGCCTCCCCATCATTATCTGTATATTTCTGGGCATGTTCAAATAAGTTGGCTAACTGAAACTTCATTCTCTTCTCTTTCTATTGACCATCATTTCTAAATACTTTCATTGCATCCCTCTTTTTGAATTACGAGTGGTCATCTAAAATATTTATAACCAACGAAACATATGTTGAATTATGCTGACACATTTGAGGATATTTTGCTTTTCCTGATACTAAAGATAATTTCAATGGGTTTTATCTCTTCCTCCTCTTACCCTGCTATGAACATTGGTATTAGGTCTAGAGTTGTAGCAATCATCTTTTGACTATAACAGGAATTGGAAAATTACAGAGATGCAAATGTTGATCATATCGAGCTTTTGAATCAATGCCAGCAGAAACGAGCTACAGACTTCTTGTAATGTAAGGAAAATAAACTCCTGTTTTCTTAGGCCTTTGAATTCAAGTTTTCTATTACTTGAAGCTCAACACATTCTGACTTGTATAATGGAGAATTTCCCAGACCCTGGAGAGGCAAAAATTTTAAAAATAAAATAAATAAAGTCACTTTTATTTTAAACACTAAATAAAAGTAAACAGACACTGATTCCCCCATGTTCACATCTGAAATAGTTATTAAGAATATTTAGAAATTTGGGCACATGGTGTGTGAGTTGATGACAACTTCTTCCAAATACCTTTGGAAATTTGACCCATAATACACATATTCTTCCTATTAGACTCATGTACGTTAACATATGGCTAACAGTTTATATTTCTTAAATTTACTATCCATTTCAAGATGAAACACAACCACTGCTTCATGTTTTCCCTTAGCAAATAAGTAGATAAGATGAAATGTAACTAACAGATGTGGATTTTTTTTTTCTCAACATGAACTAATATACAGGTAAGATCATAGAAATCAATCAGACACTAAGATAATCACAGATACAAGCACTATACATAACAATGAATTCTATAAAAATTATAAAATTCTAATGCCACAAAACAAACTTAAGGTATTTAGTTTGGAAACTGAATGTTCTGGCTTACTGGCATCATTGCAACAATGGTTGCAATCCAAATTTGTCCTGGGACTAGACAGGTAACATAAGTAAGGCTAGGTATAAGAGGGCAGGCATTTATTGAGTGAGCAGTTGTACCTAAGGGGAACTGGAAACAGATGCTCCATCAAGGTAGAAGCCAGTTGGCTCCTGTCAGTTGCGGCCATGCTGGAATGCAACATGCTTGTCAGATCTTCCCATTTTAAACAAAAGCTAAAATCTCAGATTTTTATGTGAAGTTTCTTAATGGCTTCCAGTTTTACTCAAATAATATTTAGAGTCTCTATCTGGATTTTGTGCCAATAGCTTGTGACCTCTACATCAAGGAAAGATTTAATTTTTTTTTAAGATTTGTCTTTTTATGTTGGAAAAATCTATGTTACAAAAAACAATATCCAGGCTGGGCGCGGTAGCTCATGCCTGCAATCCCAGCACTTTGGCAGGCCAAGGCGGGTGGATCACCTGAGGTCGGAAGTTTGAGACTAGCCTGGTCAACATGGAGAAACCCCATCTCTACTAAAAATACAAATTTAGCCGGACATGGTGGCACAAGCCTGTAATCCCAGCTACTCGGGAGGCTGAGGCAGGAGAATTACTTGGACCTGGGAGGAGTAAGTTGCGGTGAGCTGAGATCGCACCGTTGCACTCTAGCCTGGGCAACAAGGGCGAAACTCTGTCTTAAACAAACAAACAAAAGCAGCAGTATTCAAATGTGCATATGTATGTGAGTACATGCATGCACACACACATACACATGAGAATAAACAGAAATAAGTATTATTTTATTATACTTAAGTTCTGGGATACATATGCAGAATGTGCAGGTTTATTACATAGGTAACCGCCATGTGCCACGGTGGTTTGCTGAACCCATCAACCCATCATCTGCATTAGGTATTTCTCCTAATGCCATCCCTCCTCTAGCCCTCACTCCTTGACAGGCCCCAGTATGTGATAGTTCCCTCCCTGTGCCCATATTTTCTCCTTGTTCAACTTCCATTTATTTTTAAACATTTTAATCAAAATGCTTTTCCTCCTGGGATTCCCCAGTGGAAGTAATCACTAAAGAATGCAGATGGACTTTTCTAAGTGTCTTATATATTAAGTGTTTATGTATTATATACAAATGCATTTCCTCTCTTTCTTTCTTTCTTTCTTTTTGAGATGGAGTTTCGCTCTTGTTACCCAGGCTGGAGTGCAATGGCGCGATCTCGGCTCACCGCAACCTCCGCCTCCTGGGTTCAAGCAATTCTCCTGCCTCAGTCTCCTGAATAGCTGGGACTACAGGCACGTGCCACCATGCCCAGCTAATTTTTGTATTTTTAGTAGAGAGTGGGTTTCACCTTGTTGACTAGGATGGTCTCGATCTCTTGACCTCGTGATCGACCCGCCTCAGCCTCCGAAAGTGCTGGGATTATAGGCATGAGCCACCGCGCCTGGCCACAAATGCATTTTCAAATCAACTCCTGTTCATTTCCTTTTAATAACATATTGATTCTTTTTGTAATTTTATTATTAGGGTAATGCTAGTAATAAATAAGCCTTTGATTCCTAATGCCATATAACAGAAGTTGATTTTTTAATTCATGTTTTGCCCAGTTGGCTAAGGAGTTGGGGATGAGTGAACTGTCCTCTGTGCAGGCAGCTAAGTCTAATGTAGGCTCATGATTTTCAACCTGTGGCTTTCCTGGACATTAATATCCACTCTAAAGAAGAAGTTAATTACAAAATTAAAAAGACATCTGTAGTTATGGATTTGAAGATCTAATATTGTTAAGATGACAAGCATCTCCAAATTAATCAACAGATACAATGCAATAAGAATTGAAAGTATGTTGATGCAGCCAGGCGTGGTGGCTCATGCTGTATCCCCAGCATTTCGGGAGGCCGAGGCAGGTGGATCACTTAAGACCAGGAGTCGAGACCAGCCTGGCCAACATGGCAAAATGCCATCTCTACTAAAAATACAAAAATTAGCTGGGCCTGGTGACACATGCCTGTAATCTCAGTTACTTGAGTGGCCGAGGCATGAGAATCACTTGAACCTGGAAGGTGAAATGGAGGTTGCAGTGAGCAGAGATCACATATCACAGCACTGCACTCCAGCCTGGTTGACAGAGCAAGACTCTGTCTCAAAAAAAGAAAAAGAAAGAGAGAAGGAGAGGAAGGAAGGAAGGAAGGGAGGGAGGGAGGGAGGGAGGAAAAGGCCAAGAGAAAGAAAGAAAGAAGAAAGAAAGAGAAAGAAAGAAAGAAAGAAAGAAAAAAGAAAAGAAAGAAAAAGAAAGAAAGAGAGAGAAGAAATATAAAAAACACAAAGAAAAAAAGAAAAAGTTAATTATCTTAGTGGACTTGAACCTCACATCACATAGGATGAGTCAACTAATATGCATTCACTGTGGATATAAAATGAGATTGATGATGGAAGCATGGATATAGAGGATAAGGGGTGGATGAAACTTCATAGACCACACAGCCCAATAAAATGTAAAAAGCTTTTAGATATAATCATATTTGCATGTCTTGTGAGTGGTACCGCCAAGAAGGAAGCAAAATGATTCATGTTCTGGTTCCATGCTGATGTGTGAATGCTTTGAAATGCGACCGTTTTCATCAACAAAGTATATTTGTTCTTTCATTCCATTTCTGTACATGTCACACAAATTTGTCAGCAATAAAATAGAAACTAATCACTTGCTCTGAGAAATATGTTAAAATTAAAATATACTTAAACCACCTCAAATGCCCTCCTAAAACACAAAAATCATATGCAATAAACCACATTCTTTTTGTATTTATTGTCTTTTTAATTTTGTAGTAAGACGAAATTGACATAACATGATTTATTAGCTACCGTCTCATGCTGCTTGTTTTTTATGATTCCATTATCTTTGCTCTTAATTATGAGTTTATTCATTATTTTTCTATCATTTCAATAAATAATTAGATTTACTTCCCGGCAAGCCTGCAGGCTCATTCATTCCAAGTGAATTCTTCGAAGAATTATTATCCTACAATTATAATATTAACCTACCTTGTTCCTATATAAACTATGATTTTGTAAAAGTTTACATGATGCCTCCAATATCTGTTATTTATTATTACCTTCATATTTTAACAACTCACTAGTGCTTACTTAGATATTTATAAGTCTAGTTATTTAAATATTTCTTCTTTAGATGTAAAAGACTAATCCAAGGAAGTAAAGACTTCAGGTAATTAGGTAGATAAATGAGGCAAAATGTAGTTTTAAATAAAATGATGTTGATATTGCATATGTGGATCTCCTCCTCATTCTCCCCCTCCCTGTTGTCTTTCTTCAAGGTATATTTAAACCAGATAAACGTGGCCAGAGTGCATGTATGAAATTATTCCTAAACATTCTTTTCTGGAACTATTTTATGCTCTTTAATTTGTGTCTCACAGTTTCCTCTAAGGAATACATTCGGATGCCTTTCATGAAACACAGTCAGTCCTGCTAGAATCCCGATACTATTGTGAGTTTCAGTTGATAGTATGTTACACCCCTGTGGAGTACATCCCCAAATTTGACACCGTTAGATTCATCGGAGAAGCTTTTTTCCTAAGGCACTTCCATTGGTATTTACTCTTTAAACCCAGTAACTTATTTTGCCATTAATGAAAAAAAAAATAGTCCAACCAAGAAGAATAAAGTGTTCTTAACATATACTCAGTAGAATATTATCTTGCCTGGTGGACAGTATTTAACACAATCACTTAAATAGGGCTTGTCATGTGCTAGAGACTGTTCTAATGCTTTACAAATCCTTATTCACATAATCCTCAAAATAAGCCTGCAAAATATATATTAGTATCACCATAACAATTTGGCACATAAGAAACCTGAAGCCCATAGGAGACAAATAGCTAGGAAGTGGCAGATCTGTGATGATACAGTTCCTCTGGATACGTATCCATGTGCCTCGGCTGGTGGATGCTGGAGGTGCCTCTCTAGTAGGGTTGTCCAGTGATAAACTATGCCTATCTTAGAAATGACGTCATGACCAGAGGAGATGAGCAAGAACTGAGGACATCAACTCATGACTCTATACTAGGCATAAACACATCTTTAGGTAGAAGGTTTCTCGGACAAGCATATTTTGACCTCCAGCTCAGGTTAATTAAGTTGGGCTTTTTCAGGCCTTTCCCCACACTCAACGGTGATTATATTAACAAGTAGCAAAATGCTATAAAGGACTTTTGAACAATTCAATCATAAGCCCAAGAATGCTGGAGAATAAACAAACAATACTAGTGATCTAATACATTATTAACTCATACCTCACTCATGTGAGATATGCATTTGTATTTGAAAAAGGCTGCTCTTAGGCTCCAAGATTCTCAAGTGTAAGGATGACCAATTTATGAATATCTGTGTCCTAAGAATATAACAAAGTGACTGATGTATGGTAGATAGTAACTCAAAGTTTGAGGATAGATTGCCTGGTGCAAGGAATGAAAAAAGAAAAGGAAGGAAGGAAGGAAGGAAGGGGAGAAAGGGGAGAAAGGAAGGAAGGGGAGGAAGGAAGGAGTGGAGGGAGGAAGGAGTGGAGGGAAGAAAGGCAGGAAGGCAGGGAGGGAGGGAAGAAAAGAGGGTAAGAAGGAGGGGAGAGGAGGGGAAGGAAGGGAGGGAGAGAGGATGGAAGGAAAGAAGCAAGAAAGGAGGAAGGAAGGGAAGGAAGGAAGGAAAGGAGGAAGGAAGAGAGATAGAGAAAGAGAAAGAAGAAAGCAAGAAAGAAAGAAAAGTGAAAGAAAGAAAAGAGAAAGAAAGAAAGAAAGGTAGGAAGGAAGGAAGGGAAAGAAGAAAGAAAGAAAGGAAGGGAGAGAGGGAAGGAAGGAAGGAAGGGAGGAATGAAGAAAAGAAAGAAGCAGGGAGAGAAGGAGTGGGGGAGAGAGAGAGAATGAAGGGAGTGAGGAAGGCAGAGAGAAAGAGAGAAAGGGAAAAAAGTGAACAATGCCTGTGGTAGATGCTATGTTTCTTACCAAATCCCAAATTGAAGAGTGCAGTTACTTTTCCATTTTATTCTAGAATTTACAAGAATTCCCTTTTACACATTTAAGTTTTCAGATACACAACTTACCATATAGATATTAAGATTCTCTTATTTTTAAATCTCATATTCTTGTCTAGACTCAGTACTGCCAAAAGCATTTCAACTTCATGCGTTTTAGTTGCATAGAGTTTCCGGTTTTCATGCTTATTACATTGGAGCATCTTTGTATTAGCCATGGTGCAAACTGCTTAACAGTAATGGAATACCAGCTACCTCACTGTTTCACTCGAGGGAGAAGAGACAGGTAAATTCTTAGAGTTCTATTTCTTTCTTTCCTAGAAAAAAAGAAAAAGATAAAACAGAATATTCGCCCTCAGAAAAATAGCAAGCTGGTAAGGCTTTTCACTCTTTTCACAGTCTTTGAAAATGTGTAGATAAGGCACTCAATTTGTGGTCTCAATGTTTTGATCTAATTTCCTGTATTTGTATCTCTGGCAACCCAGATATCATTGCCCACTGAATAACCTCAGCATAACCACACTGCCACAGGCTGCCTGTAGCAGACTCAGCTAAATCCAATGCCTTCCGCCATGGAGGCTGGTGGCATACATAATTCTCTTAAGAAAATAATTATTCCATCATTCAAGGCATCATTTTTCTCACTGTTGTTTTTCTGTCATTGGTGACTTTCCCATACCCAGATCTAGCAATTGTGAAGCCTACAGTTTAGCGGTTTAGTTTATATGACATGTGCACACACAGATAATACACACATGTCACACATCCAGGCCACACCATCATGCATGCATGGCTGAAGGGAACATCCTGATAACTGAGAGATAATCATGCAGGCTGGAATTTCTCATTTTCTAGTAAAAGATGCTTATCAGTTCATTGGACATTATTTACTGATAGTTTGTGAAGCAGCTTGCAATCAGATTTCCTTCTTTTTATTAGTTTGTATCTTTCTTTAGTGCTCAGTCCAGTTCCTTGTGCCTTTAATCTCAGTACTTGCTTGCTAACTACCAATTTATTTGGAGAAAAAGAAACGGAAAGAGAGCTATAATATTATAAAGTTAATTTTCCATAACTAGGTGTTCTCCAGTAAACTGAAAGTCTTTGTGGTCTTCAACTCTGCTTTATATATGAAACACCTGAATTATGTAAAAATGATAAAGTTTATATATACATATTTCTGTGTTATAATTAGCCCATCAAGGTATCTGAAACCATGATATGGCCAATTTTGTACCATATGTTTTATATGCATCGAAGCACATGAATTTCACCAAAAGGAGAAAGTATTCAAAACTATCCCAAAGTTTGAACCAAGTCCAACTGTTTCATATCAATGAGAATTGATTCTCCTTAAAGACTAATAAAAAACTTCATAAAACTCTCTCTCATTCCTTCCTCCCTCCTTCCATCTATTCCTTTCTAGATATCTTGTGCCAGGGACTGAATTAGCAAATTAGAATATAGTAATGAGCTAAATAGGTAGGGTTTGGCCTCCTTGTGGCTTACTGTCTTATGGGACTGATTTACTGAGAAGTAAATACGTAATTGTGGTATCAAACTAATTGTCTTGTGTGCAAAGCCGGACAATAAAGAACAGGCATGATAAGGCTGAGGGAGAGTTCTTCTGACATTCTCTACATTATTCTGAAGGCGTAAACACCTTAACACTTCAACAGTCCAAAAACCACTTTACAAATATCATTGACTGCAGAGCTGGGAATCAGAATGGAGCTTCCTCATCCATTCACACAGGCCAAGTTCATTTGCAACTGTCATGCTTGTCGATGAAGTTAATTGTCTTACTAAGAAGTCAGCATCTGATTGGAAATAAGAAGACTACAGAAGTTGGAGAGGGTGGTTTTATCACTTAGGCCTACAGAATTCCATCCAGTTCTAGAATAATGACTCTCTGGGACCTGCAGGTGAAAGATTTTCTTAAAGAATCTCTGGTCAAGGGGCATGAGAAGAAACTAAGAGGGCGGATGAATGATCATGCAAGACATCTAGCTGCTCATGAGTTATACTGGCTCTAATGCTATCTGCACGAGAAGTTTCTGTCCTACCCGCCATTTGACAGGAACAGTATGTACAACAGCTTTAGAATTTGACACTGAACTAACCTCAAGTGGTTTCCAAGGATTTCGTAGGGAAATTAGGAATAAAGTCTCTTTAATCAGGCCGCATCCAGGACATCTGCTTGGGAACACAGTGTCTAGTCAGATATACAAATAAAAGAGCTGAGGCAATAATGCTAAGGTTTATGTGGTTGGCTAATTCAGATGAAGCCAACTTTCATGTAGTAGCTAAGTTTTAGAAAGAAAACTGCCATTTAAATAAAACATTCACCTAATGACATGTTTGACGTCTAATATGGGTTACCTTTTTCTTTTTTTTTTGAGACCGAGTTTTGCTTTTGTTGCCCAGGCTGGAGTGCAGTGAAGCAATCTCGGCTCACTGCAACCTCCGCCTTCTAGTTTCAAGCTATTCTCCTGCCTCAGCCTTCTGAGTAGGGGGAACTACAGGCACCTGCCACCATGCCTGACTAATTTTTGTAAATTTAATAGAAACAGGGTTTCACCATGTTGGCCAGGCTGGTCTTGAACATCTGACCTTGTGAACCACCTCCCTTGGCCTCCCAAAGTCGTAGGATTACAGGTGTGTGAGCCAATGCACCTGGCCTAGGTTATCTTATAAAATCCCTGAACATTGCTATACAATAAGTATTTTATTTTATATAGATGTGGAGCCTAGAAGCTCAAAGAGTTTTTTCTCCAAATAACACAGCTAGCAGGTGATAGACATAGGATACAAATTCATTTTGGTGGATTCCAGGCTCTGATCTCTTATTACTGTACAAAGCTGCCTTCCTGAAAAAAGACTTAAGACATGGATTTTCCATCAAGGAAATAATAATCTTGTTACAGAAACAGGACTTCTAATTGAATGCAAACCAGCATATATTTACTGAATACATCCATGGAAGAGATACTATGAGGTTTAAAAAATGATTATGGAATAGTCCCTGCCCTTAAGAAAAGCTTCTTAGAAATAATGAGGTCTTAAACACCATTAAAAACCCTTCATTTCATTGATGGAGGTCTAGTAATCTGAACAAAACAGTTCTTTACCCAATATCATTGGCTTCTTATGGCCAAGCTAGCATCAGAAGCCCATAATGGAGATGGCTTCTCCATTATGGAGATTGTATTAGCATCAGGCATGAGCAGCCAGGATACAGGGTCCCGCTTGCTCTCAGAGGGATTCTACCCTTGGGGTTTGCTGTTCTGTAGCTGATGTCTTGCAATACTTAATAATTTCATCTTTGAGTCAGTGCTTGTAAGTGAAGTCCTTGGGGACAGCAGAGTATATGCTGGGGGTTTGGAGTTTCTGGTCAAGTGTGATTCTTTGTACTCCTGCCTCCTGCCTCCCCAGTACCTGTTCTGGGCTGTCAGCTGCCCACCCCATGGGACCCTGGGGACCAGCCAGCCATACTCTCCCTTCTCCTGCTTAGCTGCAAGGCCTATCCTTTATCTTTGGGAAGGAGCTGGCTGGGGATACAAGGAGAGTTCAGAGAATGCTTCACACCCCATGCAGTGTTTCTGACCAGGGTTAGGGCACCGTCATACATGCCCTAAGCTGGCAAGGCACATTACATTTGATGGATGACTCATCAACAACAAGCCTCTTGCCCATCCTCCACTTCCTGAGGCAGAAATTGCAATCTATTAACATTCACTGGTCCGTCCTAGATTAGGACAAAGGTTTTGTGAGAAGAGATTTGACTTTCTGGCCCCAAGTCAGAATGTTAGCTGGCAGGAAGGGGAAACCTGGGAAGGTGAGCCATGCTTTCCTACTGAGGCATTGAGCAGGACCCTAAGGCACCTGTGAAGTTTTACACTTTCTAGGTGATTCTTCCCTTTCCCTAAAAGCTCATGGCACTAAATAGCAGATAACAAACAACATGGCATGATGTCCGAGAGACTCCAGAATTTTAAAAACAAGATAAAATAACAGTTTGCATTTTATTACTTTAAGCCCCATTTTTCTCTGCTTTTTGAATATCAGGGCTCCATATTTTCATTTCTCACTCAACCTGGAAAATTATGTAGTTAGCTCTGGTTACTATTAATTGAGTGCTGAATACATGCTAAGTACTGTGCTAAGTACTCTACATGACCTACAGCATTTAGCTATGATAAAATCTATGACTGAAACACCGTTGTTAATCTGAGTTTATGAATAAGGAAAACAACACTTAAAATAATCAAGAAAATGTGCCTAAGATCACACAGCTAGTGAACAACCCCGAAGCTTTGATCTATGCCTTCTTACAGTCCATACTTTTATTTTATTTATTTATTTAGAGATGGAGTCTTGCTCTTGTCACCCAGGCTGGAGTGCAGTGGCTTGATTTCGGCTCACTGTAATCACTGCCTCCCTGCTTCAAGCGATTCTCGTGCCACAGCCTGCCGAGTAGCTGGGATTACAGGTGCCCACCACCATGTCCAGCTAATTTTTTTAAATTTTTAGTAGAGAGGGCATTTCACCATGTTGGCCAGGCTGGTCTTGATCTCCTGATCTCAAGTGATCCACCCTTCTTGGCCTCCCAAAGTGCTGGAATTACAGGTGTGAGCCACTGCACCCAGACTGTATTTTTAATCTGTTCTTTACTGCTTCCATCCTGTGTGGCCTCGGGGACACAGAGAGCCATCTTGCTCTACCGTGGTGGCTTCCTTCCTGCTGTCATGGGCTGCAGAACTAAACCAGACTTTATAGTGACCAAACACACTGGGCAGATAGAATGATCCTGATGTCTACAGCAAAACAAAAGGCAGGGCTCTGGTCCATAGGAACCTCTGAAAGTAGAGACTCTGCATTTTTGCCATGTAAAATTCGTATTCTCTATGCATTCAGTAAGGCAAAAACCCTGTATGGGCTGAGCCTTGTTTTGTTTTGTTTCTCTTAGAACTACATGGGTTCAGTACATCTAACATGAAGCCTGAACTCCTGAGTGCCTGAGACATAATTTTGAATGATGCCATAAGAAGCAATGCCAGTAGTTCTGTCTTTAACCATGAAACCTGTAAACCCACATATAAAAAAGTATATAAGCAGCTGGGTGCGGTGGCTCATGCCTTTAATCCCAGAACTTTGAGAGGCCGAGTCCAGTGGATCACCGGAGGTCAGGAGTTTGAGACCAGCTTGGCCAACATAGCGAAACCCCGTCTCCACTAAAAATACAAGAATTAGCCAGGCATGTTGGTGGGTGCCTGTAATCCCAGCTACTCGATAAGCTGAGGCAGGAGAATCGCTTGAACTCAGGAGATGGAAATTGCAGTGAACTGATATTTCACCACAGCATTCCAGCCTGTGTAACAGAGCGAGGCTCTGTCTCAAAAAAAAAAATATATATATAAGCATTCTTCTTTGATTGAAGGTCAAATGGGTTTTCCATATCTTTGTTAAGAATAGGATCATCACTTCCTCAGGGCAGGACACATCTGCTAATAGATTCTACCACCATGCGTCAACACAGTGGAAGGTAAATGCACCTCTGGAAATCACATCTGTGATTAGACATTTTTTTGGTTCTCCATATATCCTTGTCTCTACTTTTTTAGCCAAAAGTACATCACAGCAGCCTCCACACCAAATCACTTCTGTTCTCCAAACACGACCAGGGTAGGTGCAAACATCTGCCTTCTCGCCTCAGGTACCAAAATCTCATTTGTCTGGAGAAAATGAATGTAACACATGAGCTTTCTCTTCCCAAAATGCTCATTTATGGAGAAACAGGTTTCAGTCTCTAAATGATTACTCTATGCCTGGCAGGTGGAGACTGCAGCGCCAGTTCCGTTAATGATTTCTGAGGTGATGCTGAGACCTCAGAAGCTGCTTGGCAGAACAGCTAGCAGGAAACTAATGAGTATCCCAGCACGACCCTGGACCATTAAAAAGGGGGTATTCAGGGAGAGAGGGGCGAGCGATGAATTAGAGACCTCAGTCTCTGGTAAGAATATCAGTGAAGGTCCTTAATGTAGTCTAGAAAAGAAAATTAATCACCCATAATGATTGGGGTGTGTGCGAACGTTTGATTTAATTTTGTTTATAAATATTTTTCTACGGAATGATGCATGGTATCAGAGATGGCTGAGAAGCACAATCTAAACTAGATTTAATCATGAGATGGATACAGAGGGGTGGAAATGACAATAATTACGGGAATGTGTTCTTGGAGAAGGCATTCCTTTTCTAATGCACTTATGATTATCTTGGCTAAAATAGAATCGAATTCTGCTGTGGAGAATGTACCTTGAAATTTTTTATTTTAATTGCTGGAGATAATGAATTAACAAATTGGAAAATTAAAATATATTTACATAAGCATTAACCTAGTATTGCATTAGTAAGAAAGAGCGATGGAAACATATAATTTCATAGTCAGCGGGCTCAGATATGTAATTGTTAATCATTGAGTAAAATAATAACAGAATAATAATTGAAATGTTGAATAATAAAGCTGATGAAAAGGTGTTCTTTGAAGAAATCAGGTTTTACTTCTGTACGGTTTAGCAGGAAAAGAGACTTTATAAGAAAACATCTATTTATATGATTTATAGGAAATATAAAATCCCCAGATGTAATGGGAAAATACAATGCAAAATATGGGTCTGGTTATTAAAAGTTATGAGTTAAAAATTTATTCTTTAGTTAAATATCTTTCTTGGACTTTAATCAAATTAGTTAATTTTCTTTTCTCTCCATAGCCTCATACTTAACCTAGAACTCTATTTTCCAATCCCTCAACTGAGAAATTAACCAAACTAGTGCTTAAAAATCAACACGTTTTCATTTGCTAGGGCATCACTACAGACTAACAGATGGGAAATTATACAGGGCAGTGACTGCCAGGATGATTCACCAAGCAAGGAATCTGGTCCCCATCCAACTGTCCAGATCATCTCAGCAAAAGGCCACACACAGTTTGGGGAGAGAGGTAAATGTTGACCCTTCTTTCTAGCGACTCTTCGCAAGTATGTGGTCTTGGGAGACACTTAGCTTTTTCATGCCTTGTTTTTATGATCTGTTTTTAAAAGAAGGGGATATGAGGTTTCTTGGGATGAAATATTATAAAGCACAGGAGAATTTGTGAACTAAAAAGTTCTTTGAAATGTAATTCCTTTACCAAGAAAAGGCACCATAATAAGGTTTGCAAAATCAAGGAAATCTGGTTATTTTACAATAAAAAAAAAAGAAGTCAATAGAATTAGAACTTATCCTTTCAAAGAGCAGAGTGGAAAATGCTCACTCTTTGAAGGCACTTAAATAATCAGATGCAGACTCACCATTCTTCACACATGATACCCCTTGCACTATCAGCTGATGAATGGCACAAAACAACATCGGTGCATAGCATTGTTCCCATACCAAGTGCTGCTGAGATAGACATGGTGTCAGCCTTTGGGCTCACTCCTACGGCAAAAGTTGGTGAACAGAAAAGGAATGTTACCCAGAGACACATGTTCACCAAGAGCTCTCCTAGCATAGCATCATCCTGTTCCCTAAGAAATAGAAATAGAACAGTGCCTCGGGTGCACAGGATGTCAGAGCAGCCCTCTGCCAACAAAATGTCTTCTCACAAAAGCAGGTGGATATCTTGTAATTCACCAAAAGCACTCCAGAGGATGATTCCCTTGACCAGACAAGTTGGGATATGCTTCTGTTCGGTTAAGTGTTAGAAAATAGAGGCTAACAAATTTGATCCAACCACTGAAAAACCCCACTAAATATGGAGAACTACATATAGAAATACATGTATAAGAAATAATTTCTGGAGCTGGGACAGAAGTTCGGGGTACAGAGAGAAACAAAGGATGTATTAGCCAATTTCATTAGAGGGGAGGGGACAGAAAGCAGAACTTAAATAGAGGAAATTATTATTTCATTTGTGATAATTATTTTTAACCTTCTCTTGGATTGTTTTGCACTTTTTTTTTTAGGTTTGTGATTTGATTTCCCCCTCCTTCTGAACGTATCAAGAAAACTTTTATTTTATGTCATGTGTATGTAATTAACTATCTCCAGAAATCATCAACAAATCTTTTGTATAGTTGTATTTTATCATGGATAATGTTTCCGCATTTTATATGTTTGTGATTTTATAATTCTGTTTAAGGCAATTAACATGTCTTCAAATCCCTTACTCTCTAGTGGAATAATGCTGTGAGGGAAAGAGGAATGCTATGCTTATTTTGCTGAATCCTCCACGTTGCATATTTTAATGCCCTATTTTTTTTTTTTAGAAAATAAAACACTTTTACACTGTTGGTGAGAGTGTAAATTAGTTCAACCATTGTGGAAAACAGTGTGGCGATTCCTCAAGGACCTAGAAATAGAAATTCCATTTGACCCAGCAATCCCATTACTGGATATATATCCAAAGGATTATAAATCGTTCTACTATAAGGACACATGCACACGAATGTTCATCGCAGCACAGTTTACAATAGCAAAGACCTGGAACCAACCCAAATGGCCACGATGACAGACTGGACAGGGAAAATGTGGCACATATACACCATGGAATATTATGCAGCCATTGAAAACGATGAGTTCGTGTCCTTTGTAGGAACATGGATGAACCTGGAAACCATCATTCTCAGCAAACTGACACAAGAAGAGAAAATCGAACACCACATGTTCTCACTCATAGGCGGGTGTTGAACAATGAGAACACATGGACACAGGGAGGGGAGCATCACACACTGGGGTCTGTCGGGGGGAAAGGGGAGGGACAGTGGGGGGTGGGGAGTTGGGGAGAGATAGCACGGGGAGAAATGCCAGATACAGGTGATGGGGAGGAAGGTAGCAAATCACACTGCCATGTGTGTACCTATGCAACAATCTTGCATGTTCTTCACATGTACCCCAAAACCTAACAGGCAATAAAAAATATATATATTAAAAAAAAATAAAATAAAAAATTACATTGTAATTTATTTTAATTTTAAGCACTGGTGGAAATACATTTTATGTATTTCTTTGGCCATCTGTATTCTTTACTATATGTATTTTGTGGACATGGCTTAAGATTTTTTAAAACAGGGAAAATAGCTAGATTTTCTCATTTTATTTGGTAACAACTTAGGCTGGGAAACATGATCTTGGGCCCTCAAATGTGTGATATTTGCATATGTTGAAGTAGAGATTGCAATCCATTTGAAGTTTAAGAAAGTATTATGACAACATCATGAAATCAAACACTTCTTTCCATTGTTCCTTTGGTATGCCCTTGGGTTGGAAGATTGCGTGAGGTCCACAGTAAGGGTGCAATCAGTTACACATTGGTCTGTGAACCCACTCTGATTTTTCAACCTGTCAGCTTATACTTTGACCGCTGATAACATGACCTTGCAATCTTTATACAGTCTTGTCACAGCTGAATGCAGACATCTGTAAGATTAGGTTCAGGAAATGGAGACTTAGATGAGTAAAAGAGAGAAGGAGCTGAAAGTCTGGGAGGAGATGGGAAAAGCAAAAGTTGTTAATGCAAAAAAAAAAAAAAAAGTTGTTAATGCTTGGAATACAAAAAGGGGGCTTGCTTCCTTTTCCTGTGAGTTGGATAGCTCCTTTTGCAATAATAAATTGTGTCCCAGGTCAACTACAGTGTTTGTGGTGCATCTAGACAAAACTAGCATTGGTCTCTTTAACCAGAATAGTTTTGCGGTGAACTCATCTGTGGTTTTTAATATAAGGAGTGAATGTAAAGAATCCTGAAATAAAGGGCAGATTATGAAGCAATGATGCTTGATATTTATAATTACCCTTTTATTATTTAAAAACACTTTTAGCATATTGAAGCTTCTGGACTGAAAAAGTTGCTGTTAGCTGATACCACAGAAAAAAATCATAAAATTTTTGAAGAAGAAGGAATCTGACAGCTTCTCTTGTCTGGTATTCTTATTTTAAATGGGATAAATATGATTTTGAAAGATGGAATGATTTGTTCAAGGTGACATAGAAAGGTAGATGTAGACCCAATATTAGCACAAAGATTTCTTATTCCCGACATGGTGTCATTTCTACCATTCACTTTCCGGCATCTGTATACTAAAACATCAAATATTACCGGGCATATATATTATGTGGTGAAAAAGTGAATAAGGAACCATCTTATTTTAAGTGTTTAGGTTCTTAAAAAATGTACAACCTCAACAATGAAACATGGATAGATAATGAAAAACATCATGCTTTCTGACACCTAACTATGTCACTGAATGATCATTGAGTGGCATAAGTTGCACTTTTTACTGAAATGCTTTGGTGGTCTGCAATGTAGTTTCAACCAGCAAATGTCTGTAGATTACTTTTGCTCATAATGCTAATATAAACGCATGTGGGAAGTCATTGGTGTCCAGAAATGTCCACTCTCCTTGTCACAGAAACTATAAGCCATCTTCCATAATCCAGACACCTTTCTGTTTTTGTCATCTAGATGAAACCCCAGTTAGTAGTGCCTACGTAGAAGGGCCATTTTGCTCCTCTATTTCCACGTCTATGTGTTGAAGGGTCATTACTTATTTCCCTTTAAAGAAAGTGACTGAATTGAATACAGAGAACTCCCCAACCTCCAGGAGACTTTAAGGAAAAGAACTGCCCACTCATAACTCAGGATGGTTTAAGAAGCTGACCTCACCTTCCATCACCATGAGCTTCCAGTCATCTATGCAATGAAGTGTGACAACAGCTTTAATAGCATGTGAAAATGTATTTTATTATGGGGCCATTAATTTGTCCTGCTGGCTATGTGATGTTCTCCATATGCTACATGGGAAAGTGCCCTTCTGTTTTGAAATCTTTCCTGATGAGCACTCTGCTCTTGCAGTATGGAGCTCTAATGGGCACCTTTTTCTTGCTCTGCCCTTGACAGACATCAGCCTCATTCCATCATTTTGTTTGTGCAAGGAAGAATGGAATGTCATGGAATTACATTCTGAACTTGTGCATTTTCTTTCACTACTCAAAGATATCTGCCAAACTTCTACTTTTTAGAGACTATGCAATGAATTTAAGAGCACTATTATCAAGAGAAAAATTTTTGGCATATAGAAATTTTTTAAAGCTCCATTAATTTTACAAAGGGGTCTGTGAGAATATGCATGGAATAAAAAAGACACATGACTATGTAGGTGGAGGTTTATTTTCCAAATCGGACAAATAAAAATTGCACACCAATGTGGTAACCTAAATAAAAAAATAACCATCAAACTTGTTTTTAAAAATATACACTACATATGTATTAAAAAATTTTAAGAAATAAATAAATAGCAGAGGTTATTTGGGCAAATAAATGAATCATAAAGGAGGCAGCACCCTGAACCAATAAATCTTCAGAGAGCTCCACTCAGCAACATGACAAACAGTATTTATAGACAGAAAAAGAAAATGGCATACAGATATAACCTGGTTGGTTACTGCTTGATATTTGCCTTATTTGGGCATGTCTGAGCAGTCAACAGCCTGTGATTGGCTGACTGGTCTGGTGCTGTGATTGACTGAGACTTGGTTACTTATTACAGTAATATACTTTTAAGTTCAACTGTGTTTTTTTCATATAAGTTAGGTTATCCTTTGCTGCATATGGCAAATTCAATTTAATTTAACATATGTTAATATGTAATGATGTTGACTCTGAGCATATTTTAAGGTCCAAAGGATTTTTAATCACAATTTTTGTGAATACCCTCATATTATACCTTATTTATTCAGTCATATATTAATGAATGGCATATTATGATCTAGGATTTATACTAGATAGAAAGTGGGAAAGAGAGAAGGTGAATATCTATTGTTTCTGCTTTTATTAGCTCTTTGTCTGACATATGGAACCATGGAAATTCTTAATAAATACACAATTAATAAATATATATTTTAGATAGGGGAAACATACAGATACATTATTCTGTAATTGTTTATGTAAGTGCCACATGCGAACTTTGCAAAAGGGCACGGAGTATTTAGAGAGTAGAAAATGAGATTCCCCCAAGAGGTAGCTTTTGGGCTAACTCTTGAAAGATGAATCAGAATTATAGAAGACAGAAAGGATAGTGCATGATGATTATAATGCCAGTTCTGGGGGGATATAGAGGTAGATAAGGCGTTTTATTTAAAACGGTTTCATTCCTTCTAACAATTCTACTGTAGTTATATAAGATGTTAACATAGGGGAAGCTGGATGAGTGACATATGGAGCATAAAATATTTTTGCAACCTTTCTAGAAGTTTAAAGTAGCTCCAAATAATAGGTTTAATAAAAGATAAATAAGACAGGATTTTATGTTATTAATGGGAGGCAAAATCCTAAAATAACCCTTAAGATTTCCTACCCACTTGGTGCACAGGACTTCGCAACCCACGGAACTCCAAATATGATGGATGATATTCCCGTGAGTTACAGTCATGCATCTCTTAATGACAGGGATACTTTCTGAGACATGGATCATTAGGCTACTTTTGTCATTGCATGAACACCAGAGTATACTTACGCAAATCTAGATGAAGTAGCCTGCTACACACCTAGACTATATCATATAGCCTGTTGCTCCTAGGCAAAAAACTTGCATATCATGTTACTGTACTGACTACTGTAGGTGATTGTAATACAGTGGTAAATTTTATGCATTCAAATACATCCAGACATAGAGAATGCACAATAAAAATATTGCATACAAGGTTGAAAAATGATACAACTGTATAGGGCACGTATATAAATGGAGCTTGCAGGACTGGCAGTTGCTCTGGGTGGGTCAGTAATTGAGTCATGAGTGAATATGAAGGCCTAGGACATTATTGGTACTGTACTGTAGACATTATATACCCCATAAACTTAGGCTACACTAAATTTATAAAAAATGTTCTTCTATCTTCAATCAGTTAGCCTTAGCTTACTGTAACTTTTTTACTCTATAAACTTTTATTTTGTAAGTTGCTGACACTTCTGTAATACTACTTAGCTTAAAACACAAACACATCATACAACTATTCAAAACTATATTTTTATACCCTTATTCTATACGTTTTTCCTAATTTTATTTTTTAACACTTATTGCTAAAAACGAAGTGCAAACACACACATTAGAGTAGGCCTAATTCAGTTCAGGGTCAGGATTATCAGCATCACTGTGGAAGCCTTCCCCCTCCACATCCTGTCCCACTGGAAGGTCTTCAGAATCAATAACATACATGGAGCTGTCATCTCCTATGAGAGCAATGACTTTTTCTAGAGCATCTCCTGAGGGACCTGCATGAGGCTGTTTCATAGTTAATTTTTTTTTAATAAGTGGAAGAGGCACACTCTAAAATAACAAGGAAAAGTATAGTATAGTAAATACATAAGCCAGTAACATAGTTGTTTATTATTTTCAAGCATTACGTGTTGTACCTAATTATATGCGCTGTACTTTTATACAACGGACAATGCAGTAGGTTTGTTTATGCCACATCACCGCAAACACGAGTGATGCCTTGCACTGTGATGTCGCAATGGCTATGATTGTGGCAAGAGGAGTTTTTTCCCTGGAATAGGTATTTCCTAGGAGTAGAAATTCATTAGGCAGTAGAAAATTTACAGCTCTGTTATAATCTTAAGGGACCACATTTGTGTTTGTGATCTGTCATTGACTGAAGCATCATTGTGTGGTGCATGACTGTATTTTATATTCTAAAGCATAATTGATCTTAAAATAAGGAGATTACCTACATGGGCTGACCTAATTACATGAGCCCATTAAATGCAAAGAGCTGTTTCTGGCTGGTTAGTAAAAAGATGTTCAGAGATTCAAAGTATGAGTGAGGGATTCTACGTGCTGATGCTAGCTTAAAGATGGAGGGATGAAGGAATATGAGCAGCCTCTCGGAGCTGAGGAAATAGCTCGGAGGGGCTGCCCATATTTCCTTCCTTACAGCTAGGAAAGGAACAGGGATCTCAGTCTGTAAGACCACAGGGACTGAATTTTTCCAACAGCAAGAATAAGCTTGGAAGTGAACTTGTCCACAGAGACTCTAGATGAGAACTCAGCCAGAATAACATCATAATTTTTATGTTGTGATAACCCAAGTGGAGAAACCAGTTATTCCATGCCAAAATTAATTTTGTGGTAATTTGTTTAAGTTTAATTTAAGTTTGTGGTAATTTGTTATACAGTAGAAAACCTAATATTGCCTAAAACAGGAGGAAGCCCTTAGATCCAGCTAAGATGAGACTGGTCTGTGACTGAGACTGGAAAGCAAACACCTTTTGCCCTTTCTGCATCTATTATATAAATTAGGGCCAATAATGCCAACCTCTTAGGGTTGTAGTGAAAATCTAAAGCAATTTGATATGTAAAGTACCTCTAGAGTACCTGGTTCTTGGTCAGCATTCTGTTACCAAGTGTGACTTTCCCAGGCAGCACTTGGTAGCAACCCTTGGCATTTCTATTTCCAACTCGACTTGAAGCTTTATCTTTTTAGCACTGGAAGTTGCAAAGGCTTAGATCAATTAATGGATGCAATCATTTGTTAATTCAATCTGATGTCAGATCAATGAATAGATTTTTATGCTTATTTATTTAAAAAAGTTTTAGGTCAAGTTCCTGATTTGGTTAATTTTTCTGTTTTTCACTGCATTCATTTGCAAGTACAGCAGAATCACCTGCAAAAGATAACATAGACAATGCTGACTCTTGTAGGGTATTATGTAGCAACTGTCTCAGTATCCATAGCTGACTCCATAAGCTTTACCCCGTAAAACATGTGATAAACACACTTTTCAATTTTTCTTACAAACATTTTTCCTATGAAATGCATTTTAGAATGGAAGAATTATTTTCACTAAGAATTATCCTGACAATGCATGGTTTATATTCAGCATTTGCTTATGAAGAGCTGCCTTAGAATGTATTCTTCTTCAAGAGTTGCATTTTATTGAATGAATGTATCATTTCAGAAAATACGTGAAGACTTATTATTTAATCATGAATGACGCGGAACTCAGATGGCTTTGTTATGCACTGTTATGGAGTGAATTGTGTACCCACCCTCAAATTCATATGTTGAAGACCTAATACCCAATGGGACTATACTTGGAGATAAGGCCTTAATGTGAAAAATGTCAATTATTTTTGCACCAACTTGATATTTAAGTTAAAGGAGGTCAAAAGGTGGGGTCTTAATTCTGAAACTGATAAAAGTGATGTTCTTAAAAGAAGAGGAAAAGATACCAGAGATCTCTGGAATTCTTACTAGGTAACAAACAGACACTAGGGATCGCTCTTTCTGTGAGTAGAGAAGAGGCCATGTGAGGATGCAATGAGAAGGCAGCTGTCTGCAAGAAAAACAGTCTTCATCGAAAAGCCACCTTGCTGGTCCCTTGATTTTGAACTGTATCCTCCAGACATAGAAAATAAGTGTCTGTTGTTTAAGCCACTCAGTCTGTGGTATTCTCTTATGGCAGCAAGAACTGATTGACATCTTATCTCCCCATTATAGAGTAACCTCCTCTAGTGCAGGGATGGCTCCTTTTCTTTAGCAACTTAAATGCCTGTCTTGTATCTGACACATGGTAGGCACACAATAAATATAGTTGGCCCTGCTCTCTGTATCAGTAGGTTCCTCATCCATTGATTCAACCAACTATGGATCAGAAATATTTGGAGAATATAAAACAATGAAAAATAACAATGCAACAATAAAAAATAGTAAAAGTAATATGTGGTATAATAACTATGTATACAGCATTTATATTGTATTAGATACTTTAAGTCATCCAGAGATGATTTAAAGTATATGGAGGGCTGTATGCAAATACTATACCATTTATATCAGGGACTTGAGTACTTACGGATTCCAGTGTTCTCTGGGGGTCCTGGAATCAATTCTCCCTGAATACTGAGGGACAACTGTACTTTTTGGATGTGTAGACTACATAGGGTACGCAGCTCTTCTTTTAAAGGATTTTATTTTGCTGATCATGGGAAGCCTGCTCCAGAAACAGCTCATTTCCTCCTTTTCCTACGTTCCTCACGGTGCCTTTACTTATAGGGAAGACTTACCTAATGTACATTGATTTAGATGGAAAAAAAAAAGTTATACGCTTACAAATCAAGAAGGACTTGGATTCAGATGATCAAATGATGTGATTGGGCCTGTCTCTCTCCAACTCTTGGCTATACTCTCCCTTTTTGCTGGATTTGTTCTCTGGTGAATGTTTGCGCCAAAATGACTATTAGCAGCTCAATATTTATGTCCTTCCAGCTTAGCAAACATCAGTGAAAAAACAATAATTAATTTGTTTTAATGATTATCATTCCAAGCCCTTTAGACACAGCAACTCATTTAATCAGCAACTCATTTAATAATACTTATGAAGTAGGCACTATTATTATTCACATTGTGCAGATTAGCAAAAAGCACAAAGAGGTTAAGAAACTTGCCCATGGTGGCTGATACATGTTTTGGAGTTAGAGAGTCTGGTTCCAGACTCTGTGCTCCTAACTATTAGTCTGTGCTGCTTCTTTCTGATATGTATATTCATCACTTGCTCATTACTTGTAGTGAAAACTCCGGCTCTTAGTTGAGTATCCTCCCTAAGAGCCAGAGAAAAATTATTGGTACTGAAGGAGGGAGCTTTTCAAAGGAAAACCAGGGTCCTGTTCTTTAAAGAAAAAGGAACGCATGCTGGAGAAAGAAAACAACAGCTTTCCACTACATCTGTAATTATACTTCACTTCTCCATAGAAGGGAGATTCAATTAAGCATTAAACAGAAGTTATCTGAATTATTTTCTGCCTATGTACCTTCTTTCCAGTGCTAGTGTAAAAAGAGCATTCTCATCAAACATGAGGGATCTACAGATTGTATTTGGAACAGAATAGCATTCTACATACCGTTGCCTGTTGTGATCTAGGCAACGCCAGAAATATTTTACTTTTTCCTTGCTTTCTTTGGCTGACTTTTTATGTTATTCCAAACAAATGATAAATGTAGATTTGTTCAATGCAAATTCACCAGTTATAAAATAATAATAGATGATATTAACTGCTACAAGAAAAATGCACATTCATATATAAGTTATATATAGGTAATAAATGAATAATATTTTAGCAAAAGGAGACTACTGGAGGGACGTGAACTTCATTCCTCATCTCATCCTGAAAAGACTACATATCATTTTCCACAAGATGTATTGACCATTTTTTAGTTCTGAACTTCACAAACACATTTGGGTACTGAATTACATGAAAATAAACTCCTAATGATAATAATTCCCTGCACTTCAATAAAGATCTTTTTAAATTTTCTGAGTACAGTCACATATATCTCATAAAACAACTAGTTTATAGAGGGATTAGCAGAATCTAAGGTTTCCAAAGCTGTGATTTAATAATCAAAACAAAACCATTGCAATGCTTGACTGAAGGTAGACAAGGAGGGGGAGAAGCTTAGAAAGAACGTAACAAGAACTGAGTGGGGCAGAGGCTGGTGTTTACTCAAAGCCAAAGTAACTCCAACAGTGACTCAATTTGATCAACAGTAAGATGAAATCCAAAATCCCAGAAGCCAAGAAAAGGTTACCGTCTCTGAGGTTAGGAAGTGTAAGATTTAGGTCAGTCTGGCTCAGAGTTTGATCCAAGTACACAATCCTTTTGCGTTCCATCCCGTGAAGCTTCAGCCTTCAGGAAGGTTTGTATCTACGTGTTTCTCAAATTCAGCAGCAGTTGATTATGCAACGTGGAGTGAACAAAACTGAGAGTTGAGGTTCTGTCATGTACACCATTAGAATTTGTTCTATCGGGCAAAATACAGTATAAAAGCAAGAATAAAAGACAAAGTGCAGTAGAAAAGCAAAAAACAAGAAAACAAACAGACAAAAAGAAAAACAAAGGGTAAAGTGAAAATGTCCAGGTTAATAGTTGATGGTTATGGTTGGCAAAATGAAAGCAGATTTTAAGCAGACTTAAAAGAGTTGGGAAAAATGATTCCAGTCTATTTCAGGTGGGAGAGCAATTAAACTGATCTGAAAAATCATTTAGTGAACATGAAGTTATAAGTAGGGATATTAGAAAAAAACATATTTTGGGGAGACTAACATGAGTTTTTTTTTTCTATATGAGTCACTAGATTGCTTTTTGAAAAGATGACATAGACATAATAATATATATATATATTTTTTTTTGCTAAGACCACAACTAAAAACTCTGGACATTGTAATAAATAAATACTCTCTGAAAAATATAAAGTAAGGCAGACCAGCTAGAGACCTCAAGACCCAAGGAAGGGCGTGGCGGTACGTTTTCTTTTTATTTCGTATTTAGTAAACATTGAGTTGAAGAAGTCAGCATTCTGAAAGTGCTAGATGCTTGCAAAAAGAGTTCAACAAAAGCCTGTTTTCTCTAGGCGAAAGACCCAGGAAACAGGCAGCCTAGCAAGACAAAATCCTTTTAACAATAACCACTCTGCTCTAGCCAAACAACACAGAAAAAACTCTGGTCCCAGTACCACTCACACCAGCGAAGCCGGAATGTGAAGCCCAGGCTTTCACTCTGCTCAGCTGCAACTTGGCACCTCAACTCGGCTGACTAGATAATGTCAGGAAAGGCAGACAGAAAGATATGACTTTCATTTTCGTCGTGTGATAATAAGTCTTCACCCCTCCGCAGTGTTAGTGGAGGTTACGTGAGGAGCATGTTTTTTTGCGCCCACTGGACAGTGCAGGCTTTCCTTGCCCATCTGATTGGAGTGATACCAGAGGAAGCCTAGTAAAGGGTCAGGATTTTCATCATCAGGCAGTGGTAAGAAGGCTACCATCCAAAGTGTCAGTGAAGGCTATGTGGAGAGCAGTAATGAGTCATTCCTGTCCCTCTAAGCCATGGAGTAATCAGTGGAAGCCCCATGAGAACCAGAACTTTCATTCAGTGGTAAGAATTAGGGTGGAAACGCTGGACTTCTACTTGGAGTTGGCAATATTGAGGCAATGCTTCCCTCCCTTCCCAGAATGCTGCCAAGGATCTGTGGGATTAATAAAAGAAATAGCATTCCCTCTATCAAAACCTTTGTGGGGAAGGTGTAGATAAAGAGGGTGGGGGGAAAATGCACCTTAAAAATGGCTACAACTTACAAAATTTACATAACTTTGCAGATTCAAGAAGCTGTATAAGCCTTAAATAGAATTAACTCAAACAAATGTATACCGAGATACATCAAACTCCTGAAAACTAAAAACGAACAAACAAAACAATAATTGAAAGCAGCAAGGGAGAAATCATGCATTACTTTGAGTGTAAATCCATTTTCAAGTACTGAAAGAAAAGAATTGCCAACATTATACTCAGAGAAGAAGGTATCCTTCAGTATGAACAGGGTCAAGACATTCTCAGATGAAGGAAAATGAGGAGGATGTGTTGCTAGCAGACCTACCCTAAAGGGATGGCTATAGGATGTTTTCTAAACAGGAGAGCAAACAAACTGTAAAAAGATTCTAGAGACAGCAAGAAGGAAGAAGATGCTAAACAAAACTATGTGTGAATATTAGTCTTTCCTTTTCTATTGCATTTTAAAAATTTTATTTGGTGGTAGGAAGCATTATAACAATGAAGTTGTTATAAATGTATGTAGATTAAATATTAAGATTATATTATAAATGGGAAAGGATAAAGAAATATACAAGGAGATACACTTTTACACTTCACATGAACTAGCAAAATGATAACTCTGTTAGACTGTGATAAGCTATGTATGTATTATATAATACAGCAAACACTAAAAGTGGTATGAAAAGATGAGCAATCAAAAACACTACAGAACATTCAAAATTGATTCCAAAATGTGTTCAAGGAGCAGGAAAAAGCAAACAGGGAACAGAAAAGCTGAGGAAACAAACAGAGGACAAAACATAAAGTAACATATTTAAATCTAACATATGAATACTTGCATTAATGTAAATGATCTAAATGTATCAATCAAAAGACTGATAATAGCAGCATGAATTCAAAAGCATGACTCAACTATATGTTGTCTAGAAGAAATTTACTTGAAATATAACTATCCAAGCAGCTTGACAGTAAAATAATAAAGACGTGCCTTATGCACTTATTAATGAAATGAAAGAGTAGCTATGTAAATAGGAAATAAAGTAAGCTTCAAAGGAAAAACATTAAAATAGGCAAAGAGGAACATTTTGTAATAATAAAAGAATCAATCCACTAAAAAGCCATAGCAACCTTAAACATGTACATACCAAAAATATTGAAAGATACGTGCAGCAAAACTGATAAAACTGAAATAGACAAATTCCTAATTATATTTGAACACTTTGACATTCCTTCAACACAATTGAGAGAACAATTAGAGAAAAGAAAACTCATCAAGAGTATGAAAGAACTCGACAACACAATCCACAGTCTAATCAGTTTTTTAAAAGTCCACCAAAACCAGAAAAAAAAATACATATTCTAAGTTCATGCTACATATACCAATGTAGACCATATCATGTACTATGAAACAAACCCCAACAAATTTAAAATAATTTAAATTATACAGCATGCATTCTCCATCTACAATAAAATTAAACTAGAAATCAACAATAGAAATACAGGAAGAAAATTTCCAAACACTTGGAAACTAAGAAGTACACTTGTATAATCCATTGCCCAAGGAGAAAGTCTCAAGGGATATAAAAAAAATATTGAACTGAATGAAAATTAAAGTGCAACTATGTAAAATGTGTGGGCCACAACTAAAACAGTGCTAAGAGGAGAATTTGTATCTCCAAATACAGTGGTCCCCAATCTTTTTGTCACAAGAGACCGGTTTCATGATGGACAATTTTTCCACAGACAAGGGTTGAGGGTGGTTGATTTGGGGATGATTCAAGCACATTACATTTATTGTACACTTTATGTCTGTTATTATTATGTTGTAATATATAAGGAAATAATTATACAACTCACCATAATGTAGAATCATTGGGAGTACTGAGTTTGTTTTCCTTCAACTACATGGTCCCATCTGGGAGTGATGAGAGACAGTGAGATATCATCAGGCATTAAATTGTCATGAAGAGTTCCACAACCTTGATCCCTTGCACGTGCAGTTCACAGTAGGGTTCACACTTCTATGAGAATCTAATGCTGCCATTGATCTGTCAGGAGGCAGAGCTCAGGTGGTAATGTGAGCAATGGGGAGCAGTTGTAAACACAGATGAAGCTTTGCTTGTTTGCCCACAGCACACCTGCTGCTATGCAGACCAGTTCCTGACAGGCCACGGACCAGTATTAGTCTGTGGCCTGAGGGTTGCCTAAATATACAAATTAGAAACGAGATAAACTCTCAAATTGACAATTCAAGCTCCCACATTAAGAATCCAAGAAAAGAAGAGAAAATTAAACAGAAAACAAACAGAAGAAAGGAAATAATAAAGACAAGAGCAAAAATAACTTTAATTGAGAACAGAATAACACAGAGAATAATTAATGAAATAAATGGCTTCTTCTCTGAAAAGCATAATACAATTGACAAAGATTGACAGAGAGAAAACACAAATTACTGATATCAGCATGAAACAAGAAATATGTCTACAGATTATGTAGACACTGAAAGGAAAATAATGGAACACTACAGACAATTTTACATAAATAATTTTAACAAGTTGGATAAAATGGATCAATTCCATTAAAAATAATCTATCATAACTCATTAAAAACAAAATAATTTGAATAGCTGTGTAACTATTAAGGAAATTACATTTGTAATTTAAAAATTCTCCTTACAAAGAACTCTCCATAACAAATGATTTCTGCCATTTTAAAAAAATTAACACAAGTTCTCCAAATATCTTTCAGAAAATAAAAGACAAACAGTTCACAATTTATTTATGAAGCTAGCATTATTCTGATACTTAAAAAACAAAAACAAAATCTACAGAAGAATATCCCTATTATACATAGAAACAAAATCCTTGACAAAGTATTATCAAAAACAATTCAATAATATATAAAAATAATTATACACTATAACCAAATGAAGTTTATTACAAGAAAGCAAGGCTGGTACAATATTCAAATATCAATGTAATCTAACATATTAACAAGTTGAATAAAAATCACATGATACTATCAATCAATGAGGAAAAAGTATGATAAAATTTAACATTCATTATATATACTCCAATAAATATAGAGACAGAGGGGTACATTCTTAACTTGATAAAGGGTATAGAAAAACAATAACCACAAAACTACAAAAAAAATCAAAAAACAAACAAACAAAACAAAAACAGAGAGACTCTCTTGGGTAAACAACAGAAAAAAAAGCAAGGACATCTATTCACGTCATTCTTATACACGCAATACTGAAATTTTTGGCCAGTATGATAGACAAATGCTATGAAGGTTTATGTATTAGAAAGGTAGCAATAAAACTGTTTCTATTTGCAAATGGTACAATTGTCTCTGTAGAAAAATCTCAAGAATCTACAAAGGGACTCTTAGAACTAAAACGTGACTTCAATAAGGTGACAGGATACAAGATAAACATAAAAAATTGTTTTTATATATTAGCAAAGAATATATTGAGAAACAGAATTAGAAATGCAATATCATTTCAGAATTACTCAAAAATTGAATATTTAGGTGCAAATCCAACAAAACAGATGCAGGATTTATATAACAAAAACTACAATGTTTTTATTAAAGAAGAAATGTTGAAGAAATCAAAAAGGACTCAAATAAATGGAGATATATACCATGTTCCAGATTTGGTCTCAAGAGATGTAAATATTTCAGTTCTTCCAGGATTGTAACACAGGTTTAATGTAATTTCTATCAAAATTAGATGAAGATTATATTATACAATTATATATAAGGTTATATATATATATATATATATACACATATACAATTATATATATGTATCTCACACACACAAGATGATTATGAAAAGGCAAAGTAAAATAGCTAACAGCCTGGGAAACATGGCAAAACCACACCTTTACTAAAAATGCAGAAATGGGTGTGTGCTTGTAATTTCAGCTACTGTGGAGGCTGAGGCAGGACTGAGGCAGGAGAATCACCTGAACCCGGAAGGTGGAGGTTGCAGTAAGCTGATATCATGCTAGTGCACTCCAGTCTGGGCGACAGAGTAAGAGCCTATTCCAAAAAGATGAAAAAACGAAAATAGCCAAAACAATTTTTTAAAATAAAAAAGTGGAAGGAATCAGTCTACTTGATTTCAAGACTTACTATTTAGCTACAGTAATAAAGAATGGTGATACTGGTGGAGAAATAGACATATACATCAAAGAAACAGAATACAGCACCCAGAATGAGACCCACATAAATATTCCCAACTGATCTTTGACAAAGATCCCAAAGCAATAATGAAGTAACAGCAGCTCTCAACAAATGATGCTGGAGCAGTGAGATGTTCGCAAGCAAAAAAAATAATGTTAACTTCTCTCACCTCTTATTCAAAAATTAACTCAACATAGAGGACATATTTTAAAGTGCAATATAAAATTATACAATTTTTAGAAAAAAAAATATGAGAAAATCTTCAGCATTTTAGGCTGGCAAAGGGATCTTAAACTTGAAACCAAAAGGGATCTTAAACTTGAAACCAAAAGAAAGAAACAAACTGATACAATGGAATTTACCAAAATTAAAACTTTTGCTCTGCAAAAGATCTGTTAAGTGTAAAAACTCAAATGAGACACTGAGACAAAATTTCAAAAATCACAAGTCTAACAAAAGAACTCTCAAAACTCAAGAGTAATAAAAAAATTCAATTAGAAAAGGAAAAAAAAGAAAATGAAGAACTATCTTATTCAGGAGGATAGACAGATGATATAAGCCCATCAAAAAATACTCAGTCTTATAGGCCAGGTGCAGTGGCTCATGCTTGTAATCCCAGCACTTTGGGAGGCCAAGGTGGGTGGATAACTTGAGGCCAGGAGTTCAAGACTAGCCTGGCCAACATGGTGAAACCTCATCTCTACTAAAATACAAAAATTAGCCAGGTGTGGTGGTGTGTGCCTGTGGTCCCCACTACTCAGGAGGCCAAAAGACAAGAATTGCTTGAACGGGAGGCAGAGATTGCAGTAAGCCCAGATTACACCACTGCACTCCACCCTCAGCGATAGAAAAAGATTCTGTCTCAAAAAAAATAAAAAAATTAGTATTATTAGCCAGTAGAAAAATGGATACTGAAACTACAATGAGTTGTCAATACACAGCTATCAGATTGCTTTTTAAAGAAAGATGGTAACATGAGATGATAGTGAGTATGCAGAGATGCGGAGAAACTTGCCACTTGTATAGTGCTGGTGGAAATGTAAAATGGTACAAATATAATGGAGAACAGTTTGGCAGGTTCTAGAAAAACTAAACATGGAACCACCGTAGAACTTACCAATTGCATTGTTGAGCATTATGGATACTTATATCTTGTACACAAATGATTATAGCAGTCTTATCCGTACTAACTAAAACCTGGAACTAACCTAGGTGTTCTTCAGTGGGTGAATAGTTAAGCTAACTGTGGAACATCCATACTCAGGAATGCTAGTCAGCAATAAAAAGGAATAAACAATTGATCCTCACAGCAACTTTATAACTTCTTTTTTCACGTTCCACTTTGTTCATCAGGAGAATAATACAGTTTTCTATTTGGTTTAATTTTGCTTATAAGCATGCTTAACTACTCTTTGCCTCAAAGCTTTTTTACATCCTTTTTTCCTATCCATCTTCTGTTTATAGTAATATATTTGTTTCTTGATATTGATGTTCCAAATATTTACAGTGAAAATTAAAATGATTCTATATACCAATTTACAGATAAAAATTACTCAAATTGCTGTTGTAGTATTCAAGATTAATCACTGGGTCCCATAGAATTGGTTTTCATATACATTGTGAAAATTTTCAGAATTATCCAAGTAAAAATACAAAATACACCAAATTACCAAAGAAAAAGAAGGAGTAGAAGAATAAGAAGTGAAAAAAGGCAAAAGAAATGATTTAATGCTGTATAATTTCATTTATAATAGAACATTCATCAATTTAAAAAAATATTAAATATGGTGAACAAGGTGGTTAAGGGATGAGGAAAGCAAAGATGGGAGGAAAGTTGGTCTGGTTATAAAAGGAAAACAAGGAATCCTGGGGATGAAACTTTCTGTATATTGACTGGATCAGTGTCAGTTACCTGGTTTGGATATTGCAGCATAGTTTTGAGACATTACCTTTGGGGGAAACTGAGTAAAGAGTATGCAGGATCTCTATTTATTGTTTAATATAAATGCATGTGAAATTACAATTATCTCAAAGTAAAAGTTAAACTTTAAAATAAGAGAAAAAAGAAGGGGAAAGAAAGAAGATTCTTTGTGTACTGGCTATTGTACTCGATTTTCATATGTGTGGATAACACACAAAAATACTATGACAAATATTTGTGTTATCATGTTTCTTGGGAATTCACGGTGTTTGTTAGCTCTCCTTGTTGACATACTTTTTTAAATTACAATGTTAGTTAAATAAGTGCAAACATAAGAGAAGTGTCTAAACTCATTTACTTACAGCTTATACGAAGCTATAAAGTCAAAAGAATGTATAAATTAAATGCTAACAAAACAAACAATAAAATCCAAACTAACAGCATTAGTTTACTATGACAAATGATGTTACTTTGTTAACTTTAAATCAGCAATTACAATGTGAATATAGCTCCAATGGATCTGATACCGTTTATTTTACTTTATTTTAATGCACTCTTACTTCCATGCATTGCCTGGTAATTCAGCTTTTCCACCATTTTTCTCATTTTCAACTAGCATACAACCCTTGTTCATATAGTGTGCTTTAGTCTTACTTCATCTTGTTTCATGTTGAACTGATCAGTTATCTATTATTTTTGCCTCTGTTTGCTTTTTCTTTAGCAAGCATGAATATTTGAGTAAGTAATTATTTTGTGCCAACACTATCATAAATACATGTTTTAGCGGACTCCAAAATTATGTAGAGGCTGTTAGACATCTGAGAAGTCATATTTAGTACCTTAGATTTCTGGACCTTCTATTTAAGGAACATTGTACTTTCATTAACTCAAATAAACCTTGTAGAATACTTGCAACTTTAATTAGCTTCAGATTTTTCCATCTAATCAAAAGAAGGTATAATTTTCCTGCTAAAGAAAAAAGAAGGAACAAAACATATAAAACTTGCGTCAGTAAAGCTCACTAAACTACATATATTATCAGCCAAAATGTGTAATGAGTAAAGCATCATAAAAATCTAAAAAATAGAGAAAGATATCATTTATTTTGTTATATATGCCATATTTTCATTCAATATTTATCTGTTTACATCACTGTAGACTACAAAATACTGAGAGAAAAGCGTGTTTCAAAGCTGAAATAAATATCACTCTATGTAATTTAAGAATACAAATATTCTCCTGAACCTTCTATGTCTTTTTGCAGAGGATTCAATTAAGAAGTTATTATTTTGATGTATACAAAGTTTGAAAGGAGTTTCTTCTCCATACTTAAAAGTTTTCTCTAATGAAGTTAAGAAAACTACAGTTTTATTGTACTAGGCCACAGTATGTAGAATTAATAGAAATTTCTTACTTATGTATGTTTTAATCTTTGGCAGGAATCATCTGGAAATCTGTACAGGCTAATTTTGTTAAGTATAACTCTAGGCTATTTCAGCGAAATGGTAACTTACAGTAGCTGCATTTGAGTTTTGGTCTTTTGTGATTTTTCCTATTTATTATTTTTATTATTCAGTTTTCTTGTATAAAGACACTTAATGTTCACTGCAAATAAAAAAGAAAGCACATATTCATGAAAAATAAAGACTTCAAAATTTGTTCCTTGATACTAAGAATGGGGTATCTTAAATACATCCCTATCTAAATTTCCTTGCTGGACATTAACATCGATGCCCCATAGCACTGTCATTTTAGAGTAGAATATTCTTTTTCCATTTACTATATCTTTTCATTTTTATTTTTCCTTCTCCTTCTTATTCTTCTACTCTTTCTTTTTCTTTGGTAATTTGGTGTATTTTGTATTTTCATTTCGATGATTCTGAAAATTTTCACACTGTGTGTGAAAACCAATTCTATGGGACCCAGTGATTAATCTTGAATACTACAACAGCAATTTGAGTAATTTTTATCTGTAAATTGGTATATAGAATCATTTTAATTTTCACTGTAAATATTTGGAACATCAATATCAAGAAACAAATATATTACTATAAACAGAAGATGGATAGGAAAAAAGGATATGAAAAGCTTTGAGGCAAAGAGTAGCTAAGCATGCTTATAAGCAAAATTAAACCAAATAGAAAACTGTATTACTCTTCTGATGAACAAAGTGGAATGTGAAAAAAGAAGTTATAAAGTTGACACGTGGCCATAACGTATAACGCCTTTAAGACATGGTAAGGAGTTTTCCTTTTATTTTAAATTACAATGTGAATCTATTGAAAGGCAAATTAGTGACATACTAAAAATTCCTTTTTTTTTTTTCCGCAGCAAAAAAGTAGAAGGCAAAAACTGGCAACATCCACTAGAAGACTATTGTAGTAACCTAAGTAAGAAATTATGTTGACTTGAGCTAGAGTACTGGCAGAGGAGAAGAGAAGATATGGGTAGATTCAAAATATTTCCAAATATATACAAAAATGTACATGAGTTATCACAGGTTGGATGTGGAGAGTATGAAACCAAGGATGATGATGGTGGTGGTGATGATGATGATGATGATAGATGATGAGGATGATAGTTCTTACTGTGTATTTTCTGCAAGTAAAGCACCATGCAAAACACTTAGCAAAGTCACTAATTTAGTTCTTGCGGTAACCTCAACATACAGGTTTTACTGGCATTATCTCCATTTTAAAAGTGGCTATGGACTCAATGTTTGTGTTCTCTTAAAAGTTTATGCTGAAGCCCTAATATCCAATGTGAGGGTGATTAGGACATAAATGTAGAATTCTCATGAATGGAAATAGTGTCCTTATAAGAATAGACACAGTAAAGGCTTTCTCTCTCCAGCATGTGAAGAAACAGCAAGGAGATAACCATCTGCAAACCAGAAAGTGCTCATATTAGCACCACGCTCTTCAATTTCCAGCCTCTAGAACTGTGAGAAATAAATTTCTGTTAAGCCACCTGGTCTATGGCTTTTCGTTAAAGAAGCCTGAACTGACTAAGACACAAGTGATGAAAATGTGACACAGAGAGGTACAAAAAATTGTCCAAGGTCAGTTAGCATAACATTGTAGGGCCAAGATATGAACAATAGAGACTGTGTTCCTGGTCATTGTATCTCACTGATACGTATGCTTTCTTGCTTGAACAACTAAGTGGATTGTAAAGTTATTTAGAATAAAGCAGAAATTAAGGAGTTAAAGTAGAGGTGAAGTGTTGAAAAATAGCATAATTTTGAACGTAAGTCTGATGGCTGGAGATGCAGAAGAGAACTGTGATCTCAAGACAAGCATATGATTCTAATGTTTATTTCTAAAGAATGTGTGATGTCACATTCTTATGTGTATCACAGGGTAGATACACACCATAGGGATGGAGAAACAGTCATTACTAAAACGGGGACACATGTTCGTTTAGAGGTAAGGTGTTAAAAAAAGAACCTTATTCAAAGGCTTAGAAAGACCTGCAACATAGATAGAAAACTGAGAAAGAGATGCATCAGAAGGCCAAGAGAAGAGTGTTTTAAGAAATAGGGATTGGTTAATCATATTGAATGCTGACAAGTAATAGGAGGATGCAGAAATACACAAGGAATTTTGCAACAAAACAGAAAAATGGAAGAAATACCCTGTGGGAACAGGATAGAAGGTGGTCCTATGAGGGCTTCCTTATTTCCTCCAAGTGTAACTCTCTCCTGGTAGCAGAGAAACCAGTGGCTGTATCGACTTGGGGAACAGTAGAATTAACGTATATATTTTTACTTTTCACATGGAGATAGAAAAGATGTGTATACTTATATGATAAAGAAAGAAGAGACCAGGCAGTGCCAACTATACCAATTATTATTCATTCATCCTAAACACTGTGCTTTGCAATGTGACAACTGACTCCAAAACATTCCAGTTCTAGACCCTACATCAAGGCTGTGAGGTGAATATTATAGTACTATTTTATACAGATGGAAATCCTGAGATTGGGCTGGGATAATTCACAGGCTGATGGTCACTCAGCAAGTGAGGAATGGATGCATAATGAGGATGTAAATGAATTCAGAGCCAATGTCAGACAATGGCACACCCCTCTCCACTCCTAATCTCTTCTTTGGCTTTATCTTTTCCCATTGATTTGAAGAGGCTTCTCTAGAATGCCAAATATTTGCTAACTGCAAGATTTCTGCCAAGTCAAAATTCCATTTGCTGCCAAACAAAAATCTGGCTCAGGGATAATAAACATGAAGATATATGAGAGACTACAGCGTTTGAGTGACTGCTTTATAAAAGTGCTGTGTATATATAGCTATAACTAAATTTTCCAGATCTGGCCTCAGCTGCACATGAAAAGTTCTTAATGTCCAGTCTGCTGAGTTCTGCTGGAATGAAATTCATCTTTCTATTGTGTTCCCATCCTCTACACCCAGAGTTTTAGAATAAAGAGCTTTGTAAGTATAAGGAACGCCAATATCACTTATGTGCCTGAATGCATAACACATACACACACACACACACACACACACACACACACACAGAGAGAGAGACACACACATCTTAAATAATTTTTATTCTTGACTGTTACCACATAGCACACAGCTATTTTGAAAGGTTATTTTATAGAGCTGGCAAAGAAGGAATGATGAAACAAACAAAAAATACGAGTAATCTAGTTTTTTAAAAATCAAAAAGAGCTTTTAAGGAATCCCCATTGTATTGGCTTTCAAAATCAAAAAGTTGTCCTTACCTAATTTTATAACTAGGCTCTTTTTAATGTGTCAGTCCATATAACAAGGAAATTATACTTCTATTATTAAAAAAAAAAAAAAAAAGCAGTAGGATTCCTCCAGCCCTATTTGCTTTCAATAAGCTAGCTTTGCTTTGTGCAATGGAGACTTTATGTGCCCCTATATAAATAACTGAGGGGAAAGGAAGCAAAGGATTCTTCTTAGTTTCTCAATTACATGAATCAACAGAAACAAGAGTTTTCTTCCAAGAGGAAGGACATGAGTAGATTGCACATGTACAATCTAGTTGAAGAAGTAAGGTTCTAGTTGAAGAAGTAAGAAATCCAGTGACAAAAAAGTACCTTTCAGATGATGCTGACTTGATGAAATGCCAGAGACACCATCTATTCTGGAAAGAAAGCAGATTTCTCAGGGCTAAGATATCAAGATCAGTTTCTATAGTCCCAAGTATGGTTGTGAATCACTCTTACGGGAGCTGCTGACGACGTTCAAACCTTTGAAAGAAATTCAGTGTTAACCCCCCTCTCCTCCAGTGAGAGGCAGTGAGACTCTCACTTGATTTGTATTAGAAGCGCAAAAAAGCCCAATCTTCCTCACTGAGCAAATAGCAAATCAAACATTGTCACACTCTTGTGGGGTTGGGGATCAACTTATACCTTGATTCTGAGGTTTATTTTTATATTTAAGAAGGCTTTAAATTCAGGTTTTTGGGAAGACCATAGAATAATCATGTTGATAGCTTGTTATTAATATTAATAACAGAGGTATTCTTCAACTGTACAGCTGTACACCATCCTTAATTAGCTCATGCGTCAAATCTGAAATGGTTCTCTTTCTTCAACACACAAATTAAAGTAACAGGACCCAGCAGCAGTTGGATTTATTTATTATATATCTATATTTGACTATAAATTACCTCCATAGTATATTTAAGAAATCCCCTTGACTGGGCGCAGTGGCTCATGCCTGTAATCACAGCACTTTAGGAAGCCGAGGCGGGCAGATCACCTGAGGTCAGGAGTTTGAGACCAGCTCCGCCAACATGGTGAAACTCTGTCTCTACTAAAAACACGAAAAGTAGCTGAGCATAGCGGTTGCATCTGTAATCCCAGCTAGTTGGAAAGCTGAGGCAGGACAGTTGCCTGAACCCAGGAGGCAGAGGTTGCAGTGGCAAAGATCGCCTCACGGCACTACTGTCTGAGTGACAGAGTGGGACTTTGTCTTAAAAAAAGAAAAAAGAAAGAAAAAGAAATTTTCTCTGCTATAGACTTGCAGAAGAGAAGCTCAAATGACAAGTTTAATTCTACAAATATCACTTCTTTGAGTATTTGACCAGGAGATTATTTTGTTTATATTTAACACATACTTTATCTGCAGACAATAATTGTTTCTTGTGCATATTTCTTTCTATTTTCCATAAAGAGTGAGAGTTTCTGCAACTGTATTCTGAATGTATTGACAGAGCTGTTGCTAATTAAGTCATTTCTTTACCTTTTCCCTCTAAAATTATCGGTTCATAGGGATATTTTAAAAAGCATAACAAAATCTTGTTGCCAGTGGATATTCAGGAGTATAATTCATTTAATTCTTTAACTCACATTTTAATGGAATCTCTAATGATTTGTTGAGCAAAGAACTGGTGGATTTGGCTTGGAAAAAGCAATGACCCTCATTCTCTGCCTTGCCTTATATCTGTTCATGTAAGTTTTATGACAAAGTGGAAGCCTGGTATATTTAATGTGCTCTCAAAGACATAGTCTTTGTCCTTTTTTAGGTCTTTTCAAGATTTAATATTCCCTTTGTGTAGAAATTAAAGCTGGCTGAGATGAAGTAGGAGCAGAGCTATATCTCCAGAATTTTATATCCTACATAGAGTTATAAAGGTACATTTAACAACTCCCCTAGTTCAAACCATACCAGTGTTTTAGCTTCCAAATGCATTTCTACTGGCTGCTGAAGAGAAAGATGTTTGATGGGTTGGTTAACTCTCTTCCCATTTTCATTCCTTGTAAGTATGCAAAGCCCTGAGGGTAAAAAAATACCTGAGACATTTACATGTGCATGATCATGAAATAAAAAGTGATGAAACAGAGAAAAAGGTTTCATTTCTTGGAAAAGTAAATGATTCAGTGCTAATACAGTTAGAAATAGTACATAACTTATTACAGATGTTTAAAATGTAAGCAATTCAAGGGGTTTACCTCTAAAAAAGAAACCACTACAAGAATTTATCAGAATTATGTACTGGTTGATTTATTTTTACTGGGACTTACTGTTATTCTAATTACAAAAAGAAAACAAAATGAAATACTATTTGAACATACACACATCAAAATACCTGTTTCTAGGTGGTAGAGATCATTTGTAATTGAGTTATTTAAATAAAACTGACTTGTTTCAAGCCTAGTGTAGGAAAAGTGTTTAGGGACAATGATTTTGGCAGGACAGTAATACACACTTTGGTTTTGAGATGCATTCCCACATTCACACTACCAGAAAACTGTAGGTAAATTGCCTTCTTGCAGGCAGTAGACTTTGCTGCAGAGTGAAGTTTTAATGCTAATACACAAACAAGAACCCTCGGTAACTCCATTCTTTACAATATTTATGTCAGTAATGACATATTTTTGACAATTCTTTGAATTATATCTTAAATACGTCTCAGGAACAAACTCCCAATGACATTAGGATACAAATATTTATACGGCTCTCAGAGGAAATTTCTGACTTTGATTCATCTGGTGAAGCATGACAATCAATACTCATATTCTCTGAGACTTCAGCCTTCTGTTGAATGGGCAGTTAACTTTGTAGATCTGATTGTGAGTTTCAAATAAACTTGAATATAAAAGTGACAGACTGCAGTCTGGATCCTTTAAAAGAATCTAACATATTAACAGGGCAAGCCCATGACCTCTGGTGCTCAGCCATGACCTTTGGTGCTCAGCCATGCCATCCTTTCATTCTAGTGAGGATTTGACGTCCACACAGTGTTCAATTCGTCTGTCTGTCAGAACCAGGTACCGATTTGTTACACTTTCCATGGGCTGCGTGGCAGCGATCAAGGTCTTGGTTTGAATTTTAGTGGCTAAATCTTGCTTTGTAGATATTCTTACAAGCAATTTGTAAAAACCCATGCTGTCATGACAGAATCTGTTTTCAAGGAGACAGGTGTTAAATGGAACTTTGTTTATTTGTCCACCAGGACTTTTCTGCGCATGGCTTCCTTTCTGTAGAGAATGCTTCCCTGACACTCTTTCCCACCTGTTAAATTTCTCTACAAATTTCAAAATCCAGTGAAAAAGGCATTTATGAGAACCTTCCTTGACTTTCCTAGGCAGTCAGTTGTTCCCTATCTTCTATGATTTCTCTTATTTGCACATACTTCTATTTTAGCACTAGCCATATTTACTGAAATACAGGAGCAAGAGCAAATGCTTTGGAGGTAAGAGAGAATTTGAGCTGAATTCCAGCTCACCCATCTACTAGGTTGGCTGGCTTGTTTTCTGACCACATTTTTTTTTTAATCTTTCAGCCTCAGTTTTTTTCATTTTAAGACAGGAAAAATGACATTTATCTCTATAGCATTATTTTGCTATTGGCTAGTTTTCTTTCTTTCTTTTTTTTTAAATATACATTTGGGCCCACCACAAAGGAAACATTTAGTAAATATCCATTAGAAAAGTGAATGCTTCTATCCCCCCGTCACGATGGCGGCAGTAAACCACATTGCCATGTGTGTACCTATGCAACAATCCTCCATGATCTGCACATGTACCCCAGAACCTAAAGTACAATTAAAAAAAAAGAAAAGTGAATGCATTCTTCTATTATTATTATTATTCTTGTATTCTAACTATATGACAAGCATTCTTCTAGTTGCTAGGAATATATAGTGACTAAACCACCCAGAACTCTTGACCTCCTGGTACTTTCATTCCAGACGAGAATATTAAAAATAATTATTAAGCAAATAGATATGCACTATAGGTTAAAATGGTAAGCATGCTGAAGAAAATACTGTAGGTTAATAAGATGCAGAGAACTTTTGGTTAGGAGTTTGAGGAACAATTGGATTCTAAGGTGGTAAAGCTGACTTCTTATATTTGATCTGAGACCTAAGGAAATCAAAGGCTATTGGAAAAATATGGAGAAATAACATTTTTAGAAAGAGGATAGAGCAAGTTCAAATGCCCAGAGTGGGAAGATCTCTGGAAGTGTTTGGGGAGTAGAGACAGAGCCAGTGAACTGGAATCCAATAAGGTAACGAAAGTGTGTTTAGAGGTGAAGTGGTTTTAGAAAGAGGCAGGGGTCGGGTCATGAAGGCCTTGCCTAAGGCAGGAGCCGCTAAGTCCAGAGTAGAATCCAGGGTGACACCAGACCTTGTTCCATTAACTTGTGAAATGTTCTACATTATCAGGATTTTGTTTGTGAACTAAAAATTTTATCTTGCAATTCCAGAAGTTATCTATTGTTTTCTGAAGAGGGAAAGGCTGGCAAAGAAGGAAACACTCATAAATCGTTTTGACTGTGGAGTTTATTCTCACAGCACTACGGTGATGGGATGTCCAGGCAGGGCTTAAGAATCAAATCTCTACTTAGCTCCCTGAGTGACCTTGTGCAAATAACTAGACCCTTCCAAATCTCAGTTCCTTCATTTGGAAGAAGGAAGTAACAACAGACTTCGGTAGTCACCCAATTTGGCTTAGCCATGGTTATTATTATTATTATTATTATTTTATAGCTGATAAACTTCTATAAATGAGAGTGTGATTTGTTTCTTGGCAGAAAAGGATAAATCATTCTTCTATTCTTCGCTTAGGCGTCACCTCTGATCCCAACTACCTCTTGGGTGACTCCATTACGTTCTGCGCAAATGCTTACCCTGAAGCACATTATTATGCTGTACTTGCCTATGTGTGTATCATTTTCCTAGCCATCACATAGCAAGACAGTTAATGCCATGCAATTAGGGACCTTCTTTATTCATTATTTTATTCCCTGTATCTAAAGCAGAATCTGGTTTGTATCTTGCATATAATTATTATTTGTTAAATTTCTCCAGAATGTGTGGGGAAAAAATGATTAACCTTGCTTATTATCCCCTCACAAAACACAATTAGGGTAGAAGTTGGAGGTGGTTAAATTTGGAATTAATATAGAGAAATTTTTCTCCCCATCGAAGTTGTCACCAGGTAAAATCAGTGGCCTCCATAGGGAGTGTGTGTTCAGGGGTGCATCAGACGACTGCTTGGCAGGGACATTCTAGAGGTGAGATGAGCATCACATAGATATTTTGACAGACTTTCTTGTAGGTTGCTCCCAACCTTGGAATTCTTTAATTAAAGTCTTTTCATGGTGGCACGAACAAACGAAAGGACTGGATGTAGAATATGGGACTAGCACGATATGTGAGAATGGCAAATAAATACCATATTTCATGATTTCCAAAGCAAAATTATTTCCTGTAATTTTCTGCCATGTGATGTCTTGATGTCTTACAGTCTCTCTGAAAACTGTTTTGGAAAACATTTCAATCCTTCTCCCACGCAGTTTCTGGTGGTGCTCTCCATGTGTGAGTACTTGGCAAAACTTGTTTAATAAGTGCTATATTTCAATTTGCCTGATAATAAATGAGTCAAAGGAGAGTGCAGATAACTGCATTTCCATTGACCATTTTAGCAACAGAAAACAGCAAATGCTTATTGACTGACAGAAGTTACGAAGCAAGCCAATGACAAGATGATTGAAATATCTGCCTTTATCCTTCCAGCTCCTTGTTCCATCAAATAAATTAAACTATATTGATGTTGTGTTTATATTTGGGGAAGCATGCACATGAACGTTGCCTGATGTTGGTTTTTACAAATATTATTAGAAAATAACCAGCTGTGTTTGGACTTGATGAAGCTATTTATTATTTTAAATACTTGGAAGCAAGGAGGGTTGCCTGCATGCTTTGTCAGTATGGTGTGATCTCACTAAAAGACCTGATGTGTATGTACCAAAATTTAGTAAAAGAGGGCAATTCCTTCAAACTTCAAATGCTGATGAACCCTTTTGCTTATTTCTAATAGTATTCCATTCAGTTCACATAGCCTAAATTATTTCTGAAACATTACCTCAGCAGAGTTTGTTAATACATTCTTTTATGTCTGTCCACCTTTTAAACATTCGGTTTAGACTTAGGTTCCCCTGGCAAACTTCATGCAGCAGATAGGCAAACTTTATCCCAAAAAGTAGCAAAATGAACCTCAATGTTTAAGCAATTAACTGATATACATAGTATATTTATATAAGGCCATGTTTAAGACACTCTGCCTAAGGTATTGCAGACATAATTTTCTTATAATTAAAATTTCTTTCTTTCATTAGCTTACCTGGCTAGCACTACATATGAAAACTTATTTACAGAGAGGCAGCAAATTACATTCATTTTTTGCTCTTTTCTTTATTGCTGCCAATGCATTACAGAGGGCCCAGAATCCTGTTCTAGTTCAGCTTCCTGCCCCTGTACTTAAAATTTTTTTTTTCTCATCATTTACCATGTTTTATTGGTGGACAACTACAACAAAATGTGGAATACACATTTCAATTCTCTGAACATTTTTGAGATTTGTCTATTTATTTACTCTCTTTCTTCATAATGGTAAATAAATTATTTATTCTGCTGCAAAACTCATTTTAATGAGTCATTTAATAGAACAGTTTAGTAAAACCTGGACACAATAGCTGTCACAAGAAATAACTGGATAAGAATAGTGGAAACAAATCTTTCTTCTGCATTTCTTTGCATTAAGTACTTGCATAGGTGTTGTTTAATCTTCAGAATAGCTCTAGGAAGAAGAAATTGTACATAATTTAATGCATTAAGAAGAAAATTGAAGAAGTGAAGGAACTTGCCCAATCACATGCATCTAGCTAGTTTCAGCAGTGAGATTTTTGTCTAGTTTGTTGTGCCTTAAAATGTTTGCGCTCTGTGGTATTTTATGCTGGCCTTTTTTCATGTAGGAATCAGGGCTTAATCCACTTTTGACTGAGGCAGTTCAAATTAAATGTAATATGGAGAAATTACCTCTATAGCCATATGAATAGCAAAAAAAAAAAAAAATGCCACTTAGAGGAATCTTTATGGGAAAAAATGAGAAGCAAACTACTACTTTATGAAATAGAACTTTAAAAATCAATTAAAATGAAACTAATGCAATTAATTTCCTTTAGGACTAAAAGAAATCAATGCTAAAGCTTGAAATAAATGGATTCAGTTAAAACCAGTGGAAATTAGTTATTGGTTTCTGTTATTATTTATATTAATTGTTGGGATGAATAAAGATATCCCACTGATTATCATTGCCATGAAAATTGAGATTAGAATATACCACAAGAGAGCTCATCTCCTGATTCGAAAGAACTTTTCATATCTGTATCTTTTAAAATATAAAAAATAAATCTTCAATATTTGTGTTCGGTTATAAAGCTGAAGCATATGTTTTAAGAATAGTAGAACTTGATACAAACAAAGGATTTCAATGAAAAATATGACTCATGAAGAAGTTTATTCAGAAAGATGGCATTGAGTTCCTAGCCCTTTAAATGTACATAGGGTTAAACTATAAAAGTGCTGAGATAAATCTTTGCATGTGGCACAAGGTACAATAATTATGACTGGCCTAAACTATAGACTCATCTGATGTGATCAAGTGATGCCCATGTTTTATAATTGATGGACATTATTTCCCAAAATCCCCTTCCCAAAATGTGCTCCATAACATCCCTGAAGTATCTTCATTACCATAACATGACTTTGTGTTTAGCATTACCCTCTTCTCTGGAAGCTTCTTTTAAAATGTTGATATTCCAACAATTAGATAACCTCCTTTCTTGACAGGATATTCATGACCAATGTAAGAAGAACATAAACTATTTTGTTATGAGAGACAGAAGACACCAATAGCAAACTTTGCATACTCTACCACTGTATTTAGAACCAGTCTCAAATTTAGCTGGATTTCATATTCACGGGTTCAGCTTTACAGCTTATTTAATATTTTGAAATATAAATTCACATGGGAAGACTTACCATGAGTAGACCAATAATCCTTAATTCAAAGTATCATTTAGAAATGTTAGTTTTTGTCAATCAATATTAAATCATCTTCTTGGGTTTCCCTCAGTGATATCCTGACTCTCTGGATGTCACTTTCACTTTATTTTTCACTATCAATGTCATCTGTATTCCTCTTTTCTTAGTTGTACTCATCAGCTTTTACTGACCACCTACTATAAGCCAGGTTATCTCTAGATACTTGGATTACAAATAAAGATATGCTGTTTCTTCCACCTTGAAGCATTTCAATTTTGTAAGAGGGGGCAATCACGGGACACAAAATTACACAGATTTCCTAAATGACCATACTTTAAGAGTAAGATGCACTAAAAAAAACACATATAATTTATAAAGTACATAGAATCTGGGGAGGAGGTGAAATTGACACTAAAAATTTTTACATAAACAGAAAAATGCTTTTTAAAAACTGTTTTAAAATATTTTCTGCCTTTTCAGAGGTCGATTTATCTTGAGGCAAGCAATAAATACTTTTGCTCTCAGAAAACCACCAAAACTTATTTTCTCATCATGTGAATAGAAAACACGTACTCACCATTATGGTCATGGAAGGCATAGCAGGCCAAAGGCATCTTTACCTAAATAGAGACATGTTAGGTATACAAATTAATTGCTCTGCCTGGTAAATGAAGTTGGATGTATCTTTCAACACAAAGTAAGTGCAAATTTTGTATGCCTCTTTGGGAAAAATAGTACCTTTGTTTGATTTAAAACATCTTTCTTATATTTGTAAATTTTGGGCTTCTTTTATGGAGTTTGATATAGCTGTCTTTGAGCAGCTCTTTGTAAAGGAAAAGCTGTGATGGAAGCGTCTTAGGAAGGTGATGAAGGCTGTTCTTTATTTCAACCCTAAAGAGACCATGAGAAGGAACTAGACCAGGTTAACACTGAACTCGGATTATTGTGTTGCGATGTGATTGTGTCCTTTAGGCCAAAGGGGACTAACCCAACAATAAGATTGCGAGTTGGGTTTCTCCTGAAGGGAATGGCATTTCCCACAATCAACAAACCTGAGAAGTGTCCAAAGATGGGACAGGAAATAAGGAAATGAAAGCCAAGGCCTGGATTCTTAAACTTCAAGGGGGGCAGACTCTCTTGCTATTACACCTACTCAAGGTCGAGTAAACACAGGTGTTCACATGATGATGATGATGCCTGGGTTGTGTATAAAAAAAGACTCAGAATTAAGTAATTTAAATAACTAATCACTAGGCCGTATCAGGAAATGACTGACTTCTAATTGCCAAATGGCTTGTAGTGCCATCATTTGAACAATTCCAAAGATTGAGTTCCATTAGTTGCAATGATAACAGACAAATCACTGTGCTATGCAATTATGAATACAAGGTGATTGTTTTGATGTCTATAAAATGTCTTAATTTGGGGGATACTCTATGTACCACATTGGTGTTACCAATGCATGCTTCTGCCACAAAACAGACCTAGAGAGTCTGTTCCCCAATAAATTGCCACTAGGGGGCAGCAGGACTTTATTTAATCCAAAGTAAAATCAAAGTTTTTTCTTTTCTTTTTTTCTTTTTTTTTTAAGGAGTCTTGCTCTGTCGCCCAGGCTGGAGTGCAGTGGCGCGATCTCGGCTCACTGCAACCTCCGCCTCCCGGGTTCAAGCGATTCCCCTGCCTCAGCCTCTCGAGTAGCTGGGACTACAGGAGCACACCACCATGCCCAGCTGATTTTTTGTATTTTGGTAGAGACGGGGTTTCATCCTGTTGGCCAGGAAGGTCTCGATCTCCTGACCTTGTCATTCGCCCGCCTCGGCCTCCCAAAGTGTTGGGCTAACAGGCGTGAGCCACCGCACCCAGCCTAATCAAAGTATTCTCTAAAGTATCAATGTTCATACTAGCAGTAACATAATAGAGGTGTAGTACTGAGCTCTCACTCACTATTCTCTTTTGCAGCTTGGTTTTTAGAAGACTGTAAGCAACCAAAATAAGACTTACTAAGAAAGACACAATAGGACTTGAAGCACCTTTGATTTTTTCAAAGAAAACAGATGGGCGATATCTGAATTTGTTTGATGTATCCTAAACTGTACCGAAGAAACTGCATTTCAGTGGTTTTGTTTCGTTCCGTGTTATAAAAGCAGACACTACTTTTGCATCCAATGTTTCCATACAAACCATGTTCTATTTCATTTTTATAATGTTTCAAATGACTGAATCTTCAGTTAAGAGAATTATTTGATCTCAGAGACTTAAATCCCTAATCAATGCAGGAAAAAAAATAATAGAAAAGTTTTGGCATTACTTTCATATCTTGTAAGGCATGGAATTCTGTTATTTCTCTTCCTAAATGATTCCTAAATTCCACCCCCACCACCACCACCACTTCTCCTGCCTAGACTTAAGTCTGTCATATCTCCCCTGTGTTATTACAAAAGCCTCCTAATTTGTCTCCCTGCAACTGGCCCCTCCTCAAGCTCACCCTGCAGATAAAGCTTTTGTCAATGCGACTGGATGAGATCTCTGTCTACTCTCCCTGAGTGTCCTTTGTGGGTCCTTCGTCCTCTTTTTGACCTCAAAATCTCTG
>PVKV010011019.1:0-23456 GCA_004027835.1 Alouatta palliata
CCTTGTTTCACTCTGTCACCATGCTGGAGTGCTAAGCCACAATCACTGCAGTCTTTGCCTCAGCTCTCCCTCCAGAAGCTGGGATTACAGGCACGTGCCTCCATGCCCAGCCAATTTTTGTATTTTTTGTAGAGACGGGGTTTTACCGTGTTGCCCCAGCTGGTCCCGAACTCCTGGGCTCAACTGATCCACCTGCCTTGGCTTCCCAAAGTGGTGGAATTATAGGTGAGAGCCTCTATGCCGAGCCACAGTTTAATTTCTTCATATTTCAGTTTCTACATCTGTAAAATGGGGATAGTAAGAGTCTCCATTTTAGATGGTGATGGGGATAAAATGAACTAATACATACAGAGCTTTGCACTGCACCTGTCATGCAGTTGGCTCTCAAGTTCTGGTTGCAACCATTATTCCAAATGGTGGAGAGGAACTGGAATGCAGCCACTTGCCTCCTCCTGGGATGCTTCATTCCATTTTCATCCCATCTGCTCTTATTCGGTGCTGAAGATTCCAGTTTCAGAATTGAGAGGCTCCATCTAAAGTCTGAGGTGGAGTTGGGGACATCCCAGTGCATAGGCGATGGAACTGGAGGTCTGGGTTCGGAATCCCAGCTGCACAGGACCTTGGATGTCGTAGGATCAGTTTTCCTCACCTGGACAAAGGGGACATAATAAATACAATCCATAACGTCATTACGAGAATCCAATGAGAAAGCCTGGGAAGGGCCCGGCTCTGGGCCCGGGTCAGAGTATGTACTCAGGAATTATTGTTGTACTTTGAGGGGCAACATTTGACTTTCAGGACATGGGATGCTCACACCCGAGGACAACACCTTAGCCATTCTTAGTTCTCAGCAGAGGCTGCTAACTGGCAAAGTTCACAGGCAGGAGCTCTTCCTGTGACTGTGAGGGAGGAAGCGAGACCCCTTCTGAGACAGGGATGATCTTATGAGTAAACCCCACAAGGCACTGCAATCCTGAGAGTGTCTACTCTTTGGAAATTGTGCAACTCTATGCAAAACCTAGCAAGAATACAAGCCACTTACTGTATCCAATTCATCATCAGAACAGGCCCTCCGTCCACATGGCATCTGCCTTGCACGCCCCCTTTGAGATGGACAGTGGCCATCAAGTCACCAGGCCTGCTGAGTGCAGGTCCTCCTGGGCAATCAGAGGAAGATGATTAAATACGAGATTTTCAAGTGGAGCTCCAGTAAATAGTGGCTGATTTGACATAGATGCCCAATTTTCTGGCCATATACCCATCCGCTGCTGCTTTGCATTTTTCTCAATGTTTTTTTGTAATTGAAGCAATACAATCCACTTGAATTGATTGAGATACTTGTTCTTCTTATAATTATTATGTATATAATTTTTGTATTTTTAGTAAAGATGAGTCCTCGGCATGTTGCCCAGGCTGGTCTTGAACTTCTGAGCTCAGATGATCTGCCTACCTCAGCCTCCCAAAGTGTTGGGATGACAGGTGTGAACCATTACACCTGGCTGGCAGTGTGGTTTTCATTTTCATTTCTCATATAATGAATGAGACAGAAAATTTGGCCGTTTTTCATCTGTCGGATGGGCAGAATTCAAGAGGTGCAACATCAGACAGTTGGTTAAGGTGTGTGGAAACAGACACTGTCATCCACTGCTCCTAGGAGGGGATGTGAACTGATGGGGGCTTTGTGGAATCAGTTGATGAATTATTCATTCGTCAATCCTGTCTTTCGGTCTCTAGATTTATTACGACCATTACTGAAGATACATAGCATTTGAGATACTTCCGCTAAATCAAATGACCCACATTTATTGTACCTCCTACAATATACTTGGCTACTCATTATACAAGTGGTTGGAGTTTGTGTAAGAGCGAAGCAATCAGCAAAAGAAGACAACCCACCGATGTTCAAGTCAGACTCTGCCATTTACCTGGGCACTTCTTTGAGCTTCAGTTTACTTATCTCAGATAAGTAACGTTTCAAATGAAGGCGACATTTTGGCCGTTGTGGGCCAATGCTTAGCACATAGTAAGTGCTTAATACATGTTGTTGAGAGTTGTGATAGTTGGTGTTGGCAGTCTACCCAAGATAGTTAAAAGACTGTTTTTGTGTTCTGCTTTAGGCCACAGGTAAGATGTCTTCTGGAAAATACCAGAATGAGTTACAAATGAATTAAGAATTAAATATGAAATATGAAACTGTAAAATTATTAGAAGAAACCTTGGGAGATTTTTTAGGGGGTAACTTTAGTGTGTGGAAAAACCCAGAAACCATAAAAGAAAATGATTATACATTAAATTCTGCTACATAAGAAAAATTATGTGTGGCAAAAACAAAGTCAAAAGGCCAAAACAAATGAGGGAAAATATTTGCAAGTCATATAATAAAGTGTTTCTTTCCTATATATAAGAAAAAAAAGTAAGAGAAAAAATGACAACCCAATGAAAAAAATTTTTTAAGTATACATGGCTTCAAAATGTTTGAAAATATTCTCAGTCTCATTTGCTATATAAGAAATGAAAATTAAAACCATGCCGAAGGCTGGGTGCATTGGCTTACACCTGTAATCCCAGCACTTTAGGAGGCTGAGGCTAGCAGATCACTTGAGCCCAAATGCTTGAGACCAGCTGGCTAACATGGCAAAACCCCATCTTACTAAAAAATACAAAAAATTACCTGGGCATGGTGGCGTATACCTGTAGTCCCAGCTACCTGGGAGGCTGAGGTGGAGGATTGCTTAAGCCTGGGAGGTCAAGGCTGCAGTGAACTGTGATTGTACCACTGCACTCCAGCCTGGGCAACAGAGTGAGATCCACTTTTCACCTATCAATGGGCAAAATTTAAGAGGTCAAACATCAGACTGTTGGTGAAATTGTGTGGAAACAGGTGCTCTCATCCACTGCTCCTAGGAGGGGACGTGAATTGATGGGTGCTTTCTGGAGATGAATTAGGCAGTATGTGTAAAAATTACAAGTGTCCATACATTTTGACCCAGTATTTTTATTTCTAGGAATTTATTTCATGGATATTCTTACCAACGTACACAAAGGTGAATGTGGAACATTATTTAGTTCCATTGTTTGCATCAGCAAATGTTTGTAAATCATCCAAATGCACATCAATAGGGGGGAGCGTGAACAAATTATGGTTCTTCTAAAGGAAGGGATATTATGCAGAAATAGAAAAGAATGTGGGCTGGGCACAGTGGCTCACACCTGTAATCCTAGCAATTTGGGAGGGTGAGGTAGGAGGGTCACTTGAGACCAGGAATATGAGACCAGCCTAGGCAACATAGCAAGACCCTGACTCTAAGAGGAAAAAAAAAAGAAAAGAAAAGAAAACAATGTGGATGCGTTTTATGTAGTTACAGAATAATTTCTTAGAAATACTCTGAAGAGCCTGGTGCACTGGTGTGTGCCTATAGTCCCAGCTACTCAGGAGACTGAGGCAGGAGGATTGCTTGAATCTAGAAGTTCTGGGCTACAGTGCACTATGATGATGGGATATTCACACCAAGTTTGGAATCACTATAGTGACATTCCGGGGCGGAGTGTCCCACTGCTGCAGGAGGGGTGAACCCACTCAGGATAGAAACAGAGCAGGTCAAAACTCCTGTGCTGATCATTAATGGGATTATACCTGCACTCCAGCTTGGGCAGCATAATGAAGTGCTGTCTCTCTCTCTCTTTTTTTTTCATATGGAGTCTAGCTTTGTCACCAGGCTGGATTGCAGTGGCATGATCTGGGCTCACTACAACCTCTCCCTCCTGGGTTCAAATGATTCTCCTGCCTCAGCCTCCCGAGTAGCTGGGATTACAAGCACACGCTGCTATACCCAGCTAATTTTTGTGTTTTTAGTAGAGAAAGGGTTTCACCATGTTGACCAGGATGGTCTCTAACTCCTGACCTCAGATTATTCCCCTTCTCGGCCTCCGACAGTGCTCATATTACAGGCGTCAGCCACTGTACCTGGCCGAGATGCTGTCTCTTAAACAAAAATACTATGAAGAAACCAAGAGGGAGTACCATATGTATAATATAATACTACAAGTAACCCTTTGAGTGAGAGGGGGAATTATTATACCTACCTCTTTGCTTGTATATGCATAAAATATTCCCAGATGTATACATAGAAAACTAAGTAATGATTGATAAATAATTCGAACTGGGTAGCTGAGGGAGAGTGGTGGGAGAGAGAATTATAATGTATACTTGTTTATATGTTTTGAACTTTCAATCACATGCATGTATTACCTATTCTAAACAATTAAACAAAACATCATCTGTATGTATGAAGTGCCACCTTTCATCTGGAGCACCAGATGGAATTTTTCTGTCTTTAAAAGTCTCTTAGATCCAAAGCAGCAAGGAAAATTGAGATCTCAGAGAGTTTCCAGATTGGTAGAATCACAGGATTATAGTGCTACAAAAAGCCTAAGGTTCATCCTGCCAACTTGCTCAGTTGATAAGTGCTGGTGCTTAACTGAGTCCAAAGGGATCAGCCCTAGGTTCCCCAATTTCTGGAATCCAAGGGTTTGAATGACTTTGAGACCAATGAGTAGAGATGCCAGTCTGTGCCACTGGGCAGCCATGGGGCTCCTAGGAAGCCAGCCTCCCTCCTCCCCACCTGTTATGGACCCTTGGACAATAGATCCTAGAGGTGGTGCAAGGGTGGATCTGGGGAAAGGAATAAGTGAGCCAGGTGGTTTTGAATTACAAGTGCCCATAGAGCTAAACTGTCACCATGGAAAAATGAAGGCATGGAGACGCAGCGGCTGGAAACACAGGGTCTTTCCACAGTCACAGTCACAGTTGTCAGCAGGTGTTGGAAATAACCCACCCTTTGGGCCCGATGCAGCTGGAGGGCTTTGTCTCTGACCTATGACCAGTTCTCCCAAATAATTCTACAAACTTTTCCTCCCCTGTCATGCCCTCACAGAAGATTTAATAGCACTGGCTGATTTATGCTGGCTGCTGTAATCAAATTCAGAGCCAAGGCGCAGCCAGCCATGGGGAGGTTTCTTTATGTTCCCTTGGCTCCTAATAGCATTGTCTCCTCCTTCCTCTCTACTTACCACATGCCATTTGGTCAAATTAGAACTTGAACTCAAAAAGCAGATGCCTTTCTTTAGATAAGGTCCAAAATAATTCCCTTGTCAGGGGAAAGGGGGATGGATTTGTTTCCTCGTCTCTATGTGTGTAAAGGAGGCACTTTTGATATATGACTTATATAAAATAATGACGGATATGAGATGACTGATTTTCTTTCATCCTTGCAGTGAGGGCAGACTTTTCCTCCTCAAGATGTCTCTGTGGGTTAGGAGTAGGAGGCAGAAGAGAATATCCTTCTCATGTCGTTTGCAGTGATTCAGTGACCTACTCAAGGCCTCTCAGTGAGTGGCTTCAGGTGCCTCCAGGCAATGCTGGTGCCTTAGCTCTGTGCAGCAGCTCCAGGGGCCAAGAGGGGAGTTGGGTGGACCTACTCCCATCCCTAATCCTTGTGAACGTATCTTCTGGTTCTCTGTTGCCTACCTAAACTTTTAAATTTTATTCTTCTTAAAATTAGTAACAATTTCAAACATTCAGAAAAAGTAAAGATAATTGTTCAAGGAACACCAATATGTCCACTGTTTGGGGCTGAATTGTGTCTCCTCCAAATTCACGTTGAAGCCCCAGTAATACCCAGTACCTTAGAATGTGACTGTATTTGTATTTGTATTTGTTTTTGTTTTTTGAAACAGAGTCTCGCTCTGTTGCCCAGGCTAGAGTACAGTGGCGCGATCTCGACTTACTGCAACCTTCACTTCTCAGGTTCAAGTGATTCTCCTGCCTCAGCCTCCCAAGTAGCTGGGATTACAGGCACCCACCACCACACCTGGCTAATTTTTGTATTTTTATTAGAGACAGGATTTCATCATGTTGGCCAGGCTGGTCTCCCACTCCTGACCTCAAGTCATCTACCTGCCTTGGCCTCCCAAAGTGCTGGAATTTCAGGCATGAGCCTCCGCGCCCAGCCAGAATGTGACTGTATTTGGAGATGAGGTCTTTATAAAAGTGATTAATTTAAGATAAGGCCATTAGAGTGGGCTTTAATCCAACTTGACTGGTGTTCTTAAAAGAAGAGGAAATGTGAACACACAAAGAGACACGAGGGATACGGGCAGAGGAAAGGCCATATGAGGACATGGCAAGCAGGTGGCCATGCCCAAGCTAAGGAGAGAGGCCTCAGGAGAAAACAAACCTGCCACACTTTGGTTTTGGCCTTCCAGCCTCCAGATCTATGACAAACAATTCTGTTGTTTAAGCCATTCAGTCTGTGGTACTTTGTTATGGCAGCCCTAGCAAACGAATACACACACTGCATCGATTCTGCACTGGCTATCATTTTGCTGGAATTACTCTATCATATATCTGTTTATCTATTCATCTTTTTTATTGATGGATTTCAAGTGAGTTGCTGATTTGTCACTCTCTTTAAAGAATTGAATAGGGAAGGTAAATCCATGTTTGTTTGATGACCACCAGCACACCTGATTGAACCCTCTCTATGGTTGGGATAATTAGAGATTATTTACTCATGGGAGTTTACAAACCAAGAAACTGAAACCCAGAGATGAACAGTCATTGGGTTTGATTAGAAAGACGTGATTCTGGGTGTTGGTAAGTGACTCCAACCTTAGCAGGCTGAGGCAACACCTCTGGCTCCTTTGGGTACCATTTCTTCTGAGGTTTCCTGCTCATTCTCTGTAGGTGGTGGTGGAGGAAGGTCTCCGCTGTATGCTGGTAACTGAATCTCCAGAAGTCTCTGGAGTCAGACATCTGGATTCAATCCTGGCCTACTGCCTTCTGGTTGCGTGTGACCTTGGGTGCATCTCCCTGAGCTTTATCTGAAAACGAGGATGATAGTACTAATATATACCTTGTGGGGTTGTTGTGGGGATCAAAGAAGGGTTAGTGGGGAACATCACAGAATGTCTCCCATGTTGGCACCACACTACTGGGTTAGGGCAATGCTATCTGCTATAACAGGTAAGCATTTTAGTGGCTTATCTGAATCAAAATTTATTTTTTACTCACCTGACAGTCCAGTGTCCCTGGTCAGGGGCAGCGCACCCCCCTTCTGGCATTCAGGGATGCAGGCCCTTTCCATCCTGTGGCTCCACCATCCCCCAGGGATTGAGTCTGTGCACCCAGGCAGAACCACTGGCAAGAATAATGACATGCCCCCATCTCTCTATACTGCAGGGGGCTGGGAAATGCAGCTACTTCACCAGAATATCTGGCCTATGGAAGAGGGAACACACATTTTGGAGGGAATATTAGCCTTCTCCACGTAGCCCAACTTGGAGGAGGTCCTCTGATAGGAAGTCAGTGGCTGGGAGTTAGTAGTGAAGACAGCCAGCTAGCCCGGGAAAATTCCCCACTAGGCCAGAGCAGTGAGGAAAGCAGGAAGGTTGGAAGTGGTTGAACCAGTAGCTGTCCCCAAGGGGCAGGGTCAGATGACTACTCAGATGACTACAGGAGGGCACTTCCTCCTAGGGCTGTGTGCAAGATTCTTTGGAACTCTAACCCCAATTCTGTACTAGCTGTGTGGTCCAGATCAATTGATATGACTTCTCCAAGAGTAATTTTCTCCTCTGTAAATGGGGATAATCAGCTGTGAGAGTTAAATGCAGTGCCTGGGAAATGCTGAGCCTGGGTCATCGTCGCTTCTTCATGTGGGTTTTGCCAAACAAGAGTCTGCAAGTATGCAGCACAGGCAATACTCCTTCCTCTCATCTCAGGGAAGATGATACTAACAAGTCATGGCCCCCTTTCCTCAGAGTCCTTCTTAACACAGCATTCCAGGAAACCTGTATTAATCAGTGCAAGTCAGGCTGGGCACGGTGGCTCACACCTGTAATCTCAGCAGTTTGGGAGGCCGTGGTGGGCAGATCACAGGAGGCCAGGAGTTCAGGACCAGCCTGGGCAACATGGTGAGACCCCGTCTCTACTAAAAATACAAAAAACGTAGCCAGGCATGGTGGCGCATGCCTGTAATTTCAGCTACTCCAGAGGCTGAGGCACTAGCATCTCTTGAACCCAGGAGGTGGAGGTTGCAGTGAGCCAGGATCGCGCTGCTGCACTCCAGTCTGAATAACAGAGAGAGACTTCGTCTAAAAAAAAAAAATGTATAGACTGAGAGCAGTGGCTCACGCCTGTAATCCCAGCACTTTGGGAGGCTGAGGTGGGCGGATCACAAGGTCAGGAGTTGGAGACCAGCCTGGCCAAATGGTGAAACCCCGTCTCTACTAAAAATACAAAAAATTAGCCGGGCATGGTGGCACATACCTGAAACCCCAGCTACTTGGGAGGCCGAGGCAGGAGAATCACTTGGACCCAGAAGGCAGAGGTTGCAGTGAATGGAGATCACGCCATTGCACTCCAGCCTGGGCAACAGAGCAAGACTTGGGCAAAAAAAAAGAAAATTAAAGTCTGGGCACAGTGGCTTATGTCTGTAATCCCAGCACCTTGGGAGGCTAAGGCAGGTGGATCACCTGAGGTCAGGAGTTCAAGAGCGGCCTAACCAACATGGTGAAACCCCATCTCTACTAAAAATACAAAAAATTAGCCAAGTGTGGTGGCATGTGCCTGTGATCCCAGCAACTCAGGAAACTGGGCCATGAGAATCGCTTGAACCCCAGAGGCAGAGGTTGCAATAATCCGAGATCACGTCACTGTACTCCTGCCTAGGCAACATGAGCAAAACTCCATCTCAAAAAAAAAAAATTAGTGCCTGTTAGCAGATGACATGACAACTCTTTGTCCCCAAGAGGTTGGTCTATTACAAGACTCTCCTGAGTAAGCAAAACCATTGGATCTAGAGGTGAAATTAAAGAAAAAATTATCTGACACTGAACCCGGGAGGTGCAGTGAGCCAGGTAAGGAAGATTTTATCCAAGACTATAGCAGTAGGTTTAAAGACTATCGTAATAGGAGGCAGAGTCAGCCTTAGCTCCATTACAACAAGGACAAATGGGGATTCGTAACCAAGAAGCACGTTGGGCGGGTTAGTGGATTAAAAATACTAAGAGAAGACATCAGGGTAGGGGGATTTTGGCTTAACCAACTTAACAGGATTCTTGCTGAAGGCAGACCAGGATGATCAGTTCTCAAGGGAGGGGGATTCTCTCTAAACTGACTTATCAAGACTCTGGCTGTAACTGGACTCTGCATGGATGGACGCGGAAGCCCACGTTCAAGGCCTAGTCAAGAAGAGGGCTGAGGGGAACCTGACCAAAGGTTGGCCAAGGAGAGAATCGTTGTCAGTGGGAAGGTAGAACTTGGGTCCTCCTACCTATTTCTCTGCCCACCAAGGTTTTGGGATGGGACAGAGGACATGAAATGCTCTAGGAATGGTGGGACCCTTGGCACTGCCAGGAAAAACAGTAGATGTCTTTGCCTCTGGGTCCCTAGGAAGGGAGTTCTGTAAGCCCCACAGGCTCTCTGTGCGGTAGTGTGGGAGACACAGCAGTAGAACCATGCAAAGCAGAATCCACTTTGGCCCCATAGGCAGGGAACAGGCCTGTGTGTGGCGGCAGCAGGGACACGAGCACCTGGAACAGCTTCCAGGGACGCCGTATTCCAGAAGTCGTCTCTAGCCTGGCTGATAAATCCCAGAGCTATAATTAAGACAAAATATTGTGACTGTGACACCTGCTGACAGCTACAGGAAGGCCCCAGAAACTTGTATTGTGAATTAGATTTTGCAGGCAGCTCTGCTGTGGTGAGCTGGTGCCAGGCCAAGGCACCTGAGGGAACTTGAGGGCAAAGATTGCTCCCCAAGTGGGAAGAGAGGAATTCCTCCACCCCTGCCCAGGAACCCTTGATGTCTCAGGCATCACAGACCCTGGTAGAGGCCAAAGCTGGAAAGGGCTTAGAGCTCATCTGGTCCAGTGGCTTTCATTATGCATCTAGAAAAATCCAGACCCACAGGGGAAATGAGCTGTTTTAGGTCACACAGTGAGTTACTGCCAGGGCTAAAGACCAGGGCTCTTAATCCCAGGCTGGCACACTTGGCTGGAGAGCAGTTAAAAGTAGTTGAGCATACATCCAGAAATTTGACTTAAATTCAATGGTGCGTGCTTGGAAAGACAGAGACAATGCCAGAGAATGAGACAAAGTTATAAACAGAGAGAGACAGAGGCAGAGAGGGTAAGACAGAGACAGAAAAGAGAGTGGCAGAAGGAGAGAAACACGGAAAAGAGGCAGAAGATATTCGTGAGCCTGAACCATTAGGTTCAAAGAGAGATTCAGATGCCTGCTGAGTTGGACAGGACCCCAGCAATCATCTACTCTGCTACTTTCGTTTTTACAATGATGAAACAAAGTATAGCTGAGTGGTTTACATATGTCAACCTTTTTAGAAGTTTGATGCCATGTGGTTAAAAAAAATATATAAGTGCTTTTGATGTGAAAAGTGGCAAAACTTCCATCCCGGAAGTTTGTGAAATGAAATTTGAAAAATGAAGAGCTGCAAGAATATGACTCAGAATAGAGAAAGTCGGGAAAATGTGATGCAGATACTTCTGCAAGTCTCCAGGACTCAGAACTGAGGACTCCCTGACCTTACTATTACTTTCTCTGAGGTCTTAGACCCAGTTTCTGAGAAGGACAAAGGAGAATTCCCAAGAGAAAGAGCACATCCTAAGCCTCACCTCCCACTCCTCCCATCTTGATACAGCAAATCTCTGCTTTCAAGTATCAGCTCAAATGCCACCTCTTCCAGGAACCCTTCCTTGATATCTCACTTGGACCCTCTCCTTCTCAACTGTCACACATTTCGTCCTTCTATAAATCCCTTCAGGCATCCCTACCCTATGTTAGCCACTCTTCTCTTTTACCTTATACAACAGTTATTCAAGAATATGTCGATAAGAGAGCCCTCATTCTGTGCCAGGAATTCCAAAAGCGGTAGCTCTAATCCTTACAACAAACTATGAAAGTCGGCTTTACATGCCCACTTTATAAGTAAGAAAGCTTAGATTCCCAAAGAATGAGTAACTTCCTCAAGGTCACACGGTTACTAAGTGGCAAAACAAGGACTTAAGCCCAACTTGGATGACTCCAGGGCCAGTACTCTTCCTGTGACACTGAACAAGACATTCCAAGGGCGGGAACTGTGTCTAGTCATTGTGTCTTGCAGTTTGGTACTTGCTGTGTTTTGAATGAATAAAACAGTAAATGAATGAATGAACACAAGAAGTGTACTTTCTTTTGAAGGCTATAGTGCAGGGCTTGGCAAACCACAGTCTGTAGACCAAATCCAGCCTGCCTCCTATTTTTGTAAGTAAACTTTTACAAAACATGGCCACCCTCATTCCTTTATGTACTGTCAATGGCTGCTTTCCTGTACAATGGCAAAGTGAGGTCGTAACAGAGACCATGTGACCTACGAAGCCTAAATATTTACTATATGGCCCTTTATAGCAAAAGTTTGCTGACTCCTGCAATAGCCTGTGGTCTTCACTAAGCTGATTAAAGCAACAGTGCTTATTGCTAAGTGGTATACTAATAAGCTTGTATTTCATAATCTAAAATATTGTGAGTGTCCCTGCTTGTGCCCTGGGTGTGCCTATAAAGTATCAGACAGATTTGAGCATGTAACTGGTATATGCCACTTTACTATTTTATAGGCGGGCTTCATGCATCTGCCCACATACCCTTTGGAAGTCCATTTATTTTGTTTGTTTGCTTGTGGTTTTGTTGTTGTTGTTGTTTAGTTATGTTTAGCTTTGTCAGCAACACTTTGGCCGAGACAGGATGAGAGCTGGGACCCCTGGCCTGGAGGTCTTCCCTGAAGCAGAGGAGGGCAGGTTCCCCTTGGGCAGTCTCAGTTGGGGGTTGACTTTGAGGCTTACCAGAACAGTATTGACAAGGCGGTTTTTGAGCCAAATAAAAAGCAGCCTGTTTGATTGGCACTCCATTTCCTCTTGGCTTGCAGGGGGATAAGTATCCTTGGGCTCCCAACCTCATGTCCTCCCCTGGCCTGAAGGCACTCTTGTCCTCCAAGCCTCCCCTAGAGCGGTGTTTGGCCAGCTAGAGCAGGGCTACTTACCCATTGCTGCTCCCGACAGCTCAGGACTGGCCCCAGACCCCTGGCATCTGGGGCAAAAGCAACATCAAAGCAGGGATTGGCCAGCTCCCACCCCTAATGCCAAACAGGCCAGGCACTGAGAGCGCTCAGAGGCGTGACGAATCTCAGCCTGTCTCCAGCTAGTGTTCCCTGGCCAGTCCGTTTTGGGCCTTGCCTCACAATGACGGGCTCATCATTCAGCCTTGCTCATCTGCTCATCATTTCAGGACTGCTCTGTTACTCGGCGGGCTGCTTGGGTGAGTGTGTGTGTGTGTGTGTGTGCGCGCGCGCGTGCACACTTGCACACATTGTTTTGGAAAAAGGACTCTTGGAAAGCAGACTGTAGTAGGAGGTTTTAGCGGACTTTAAATTTTTTTCTTTACATTTTTTTTTTCTTTCACAGGGCAGTTTCTCAGTGTGAAAGCCTTTAAATTTTAAACTTCTCAACCAGTTTTGAAATTGCAGTGCAAAGGGGTTTTGCAGTAGAGTTGGTGGGGACCTGGCATACATACTCACGAGTGTGTGCAATTGTCTGTGTCCCTCTTGTGACCTTGACTTCAGGCTGGCTGGCTGGCAGTTCCTACCTTGGCTTTGAAGTAAAATCATGTTCTGTGGTCCGGGTACCCGCTGGCATTGGGTGGCTGAGACACTCTCCATCACTCTTGAGTGGACTGCCTTGGGTAATTTGGCTCAGAGGCACAGCCACCAAGCCACCAAATTGTTCTTCATAGGTTGCATCCTTGCCTGTTCACAGACATACAGCAGAAGGCAAACTCCAGCATGGTCTTTCAGAGAAGTTCAAATTACCTGCAACTTTTAGGATCAGAGTTTGTTTTTCAGGGTGTGTTGTGGGGATTGAAAGAAAGTTGTAGGATGCAGCCTTCTATGGAACATGTGACTCGGGGGAAATTTTGAGCAAACTGCGTTCCGTTAATGTAAGAACTTTATTGTAGCGGAGACCCAACTCACTACAATAAAGTGAAAGCTGAGATGTCATACAGCGTGTGCCTTTGGCCTTCTCTCTTCTCTTGGGTCGCTTTCTCATGCAACTTCCCATAGGCAGGAAAAGGCCCCAAAGGAGGAGGAAGAAGTAAAAAGCTGACTAGTCCACCAGCTGGACAGGCAGGTGCAGAACAGTTCTATGGCTGCACTCGTAATTCTCCCAAACTGCCGACGCAGGATGCTTATGTCACTTCTTTCCTTTGGCAGCATCTCATGACACATTTGTTGAATTGAGGGGTTGGGAGGGGAGGCTACCTGATGCAAAGAGAGAAGGCAGAAATGAAAAAGACTGTTTCTAGCAACCTGTTGTGGAGCTGGCCTTGCAAGAGGAGAGATGAAGAGGGACTCGGCGGTGGTCCTGGTGTCATACTTATTTTAAAAAGGGACTAAAGGAGGCCAGGCACGGTGGCTTATGCCTGTAATCTCAGCACTTTAGGAAGCTGAGGCAGGTGCATCACCTGAGGTCAGGAGTTCAAGACCAGCCTGGCCAACATGACAAAACCCATCTCTACTAAAAATACAAATATTAGCCGGGCGTGTTGGTGCATGCCTGTAATCCCAGCTACTCAGGAGGCTGAGGCACGAGAATGGCTTGAACCTGGGAGGCAGAGGTTGCAATAGGCTGAGAATGCACCATTGCACTCCTGCCTGGGCAGCAGAGTGAGACTTCATCTCAAAAACCAAACAAACAAAAGAATAAAGGACTTTGGGGATGATTTGGGCAAAACTCTTACAGATGAGGAAACTAAGTTTCAGACTGAGTGAGTTGCAGTGGCTCACATGGCCACTTGCACCCAAACTTAATACTCTTTGATTCCAGTCCATGTAAATTGGACTGGAATTCCAAGAGTAAATCGGAGAGAATCACTTTCCAAAGATGTGCCTCAGTTTCTTGAAATGAAACGGGAGAAAGTCTTCTTTTCAAGAATGGGTATTGAGTCCAAAGGGCAAAATCAGCATTATCAACAACAAACACCCCAAACATTTGCCCAAAGCCTGCATTAAACAATTACCCGCAATTTGGCAATGCACTGGCCACATACAACATGACCTTGATGTCTTTAAGTTGGAGCACGAGGTCCTGAAGTTCTGTGATGATTGGCATTTCCAAGGCAGCTGCCTGGGGCTGAGCCACCCACTGCACCCAGGTTTCTGCAGGCTCCACGGAGATACTCACAGGATTGCTTTCAATACAACAGAGCCTTCCGGGGCTTTTCCAGACTGAAGCCTGAGCTCAGACACGATTCTACAGAGACGGTCCATGAGAGATACCCATAGGCCACTCGGATGACACCAAAATAGACATGTGAAGTCCTGGCTTAGTTGATTGGTAGGGAGGGGGAGGGGGAAGCTGCTCCCAAACACGTCCACCTGATGGAAATATTCTGAGCTGGAATGAGCTGTAAATAAACTAGGCTGCTAAAAACAAACAGCTCCAGGGAGTCGGGGAAGGGCAGAAATAGATAGCCTTCCCCTGCTGGGAAGAAAGTGGGTCAAGGGGGAAAGGGCAAAGGGAATGGGGTGGGGGGTAAGAACAATACAGAGCCCTTAGCCAGAAATGCAGCTGATAATTTGTGGTCACTGAAAAAGCCTCCAGTTTCCAGGAAGAAAGGAGAGAAGTGATGCTTTAAATGATTCAAGGTTCTTCATCAGTGGAAGGCCACACAGGGTCGTGGGTGAAGAGGGACTGGAGGCCATATATGGTCTGGAAAAATAATGGTGATGAGTGCATATTAGCCATGTGGGCCTGCCGGCCTCCCAGGTACTTTTGGAACACTACAGCCTCAGCCCTGAGGCAAAAGAGACGCAAAGGAGGAACTGCATGCAGCCAGGGGACCTTAAAAAGGTTCCAGGATTGGTGCGAGCCTGCCAGGCCCCTCCACCCTACAACTGAAGCTGCCCACTCCTAGCGACTTTACACTCTAGGAAACTTGGAGAAGCTCAAAGAGGAATACATTGGCATTAATGTCAAGTTCTGGAACAATGTAGCCGGATTATTTTACCACTGAGAAAAGAAAAGTAGCCCATGACAGCTGGAGCTGACCGGACACACAGAGCTCGGCATGGTGTTCTCCTGCCACACAGAAGTGATGTCACAGAACACCAACATCAGACGGGGCACCTTGTGACCTTGATGGATCGAGACAAAAGTAAGAATCACTCTATAAGCACAACCGAACAGACGAAAACAGAACTGTCATCCAACCACAAAAATGACTAAACCTTCTCCTATCCTTGCTAATATGAGTGACTGCTGCTTTTTAAAAAGCCAATCACAGCTTTAAGCTTGCTCCCCTCTCTTCTTCTTGATATGAATTAAGATACTCAATTATAGAATGGCCCTTTCTTCCTGATGGCACCCAATCCAGAGTGAAGCCAGACTTTGCTTCCTCAGAGTCTCTCCTCAATCACCTAGCAAAAGCCCCAATCCTTTCAGCTGGAAAAAGATCAGTCCTTTCCCGCACCCTCTAACTGAGATGCCCCATGGTTCCTTCTGGTGTGTGTTCTCCCTCTGCAGTGAGTCAGTAAACCCAGGTTGCTTCCCTGTGGCCTTTGCTTGGAGGGCATTGATACTAGAGCCCCAAGTTGTTGTTGTGGGACTTGTAGTTCCAGACCTTCATTTCTGCCGCATGCAGTCATGGTGGAGAGTTTAGAGGAAGGGATCTGCAACCAGACTGCCTGACTCTGTCACTTACTAGCTATATAACTTCGGACAAATTGCTTAACCTCTTTGCCTCAGTCAATGGATCTGTAAAATGGAGATGATGATAACAAGAGTAGTACCTAGCTTTTAAGGTTTCTGTGAGGATTCACCACTTACATGGTGCATTGCATGTGGTATTTGTCATTATTCATTCAGAAAACATTTGTGGAATGTTTGGTGTATTCCAGATGCAGTGCTGGACTCTGGGGATAAAAACTGGCTCTTGCCCTCAAGGCACAGTTTGGTCAGAGAGATACAAGGAAATATTTTTCCCCATGGAGAAAACCTAACGTAGGGGTAAACCCAGAGAAAAACATAGCAGGGCCACTCAATCTTGGCCTGGGAAGTCAAGGAAAGCTTCCTGGTGGAGGTGGCACCTGAATACTTCTTGATGGGCTGCTTATGGGAGGGCAGGGACTGGGATATAAACAGAAGGCCTCTAAGCTCTGCAAGCCTTTCCAGCTACAGACACCATTTACGTAATTTCAGCTTCCCACAAAGCCTGGCCCTGTACTGGCAAAGAGTGTGCTCAAATGAATAAATGTCTAACATCAAATTAGCAGCGTTCCCCATACACTAGTGCCTACTCTCAAACTGTGACCACTGTTGCCCCGGGTCCCCTGCAACTGCAAAACCACCCTCGATTCTCCCTGCTGTTTTTATGCTGCAGCATGTTGGCCCCCAGTTTCTCTGCATTGGTACCTCCCTTCCTGTCCCATGCCCTGCTGCATGCTCCCATCCTCCAAGCCTGTCCTCCCCACACCTGCACTTCCCTGCACACGTGTTCTCCAGCACTATTTTGATCCTGTCCTTCCTTTACCCTCCACCTGCCGTGGCTTCCTGCAACTTTCTGATTAAAGTTTAAAAGGCACAGTCTAGCCCCAAATTAACTTTCTAGTTTTCCCTGCATCCCGACCCCACCACCCACTGTTCCTTTGAGAGCCTGCTCTTCATTAGGCTACCACCTTGAAGTGTCTTGCCTCTATGCTGTGTTTAACTCTTTTTTTTTTTTTTTTTGAGGTGGAGTTTAGCTCTTGCCCAGGCTAGAGTGCAATGGCACGATCTCAGCTCACTGCAACCTCTGCCTCCCGAGTTAGAGCGATTCTCCTGCCTCAGCTTCCTGAGTAGCTGGAATTACAGGCACGCGCCACCACACCCAGCAAATTTTGGTATTTTTAGTAGAGACAGGGTTTCACCATTTGGCCAGGCTGGTCTCAAACTCCTGACCCCAGCTTCAGTTGTAGGGTGGTGGAGGCCAGGAGGCTCGCACCAATCCTGGAACCTTTTTAAGGTCCACTGGCTGCAGTTCCTCCTTTGCTTCTCTTTTGCCTCAGGGCTGAGGCTGCAGTGTTCCAAAAGCAAGTGGGAGGCCAGCAGGCCCACATGGCTAATATGCACTCATCGCCATTATTTTTTCCGGACCATATATGGTCTCTAGTCCCTTCCTTCACCCAGCACCCTGTGTGGCCTCGGTCTGCAAAGTGCTGGGATTACAGGCGTGAGCCACCACACTTGGCCTGTTTGACATACTGAGTTCCTTCTCTGCCTTGCCTTCTTCAGGAGAAACTCCTCCCACAGCCATTGTTGAGCTGGTGACAGACCCTGAGATCCTGCTAAAGACTGGGTCTGAGCCCAGTCCAGGGCAGGCTCTGCTCAGCCACCCCCATGACCTGTCACCTGGCTGGGCAAACAGGTTTTCTATGATGGATGTTTGAACTAAGACCCACAGGGGGATGTTCCAGACAAAATAGATGGGGGAGGTAAAAGAGGTGAGGCAAGACTGGGTCAACCATCATGGGGAGATGGGTGTGAAGACACCAGAGAAGATGGAATGGGTCAGATGCACAGAAAGAAGCATGAAAGGGGAGATGGGGACAGCAGACCGGGGAAGGTGAGAGAAATACCAGGACAGTGTCATATCCTGTTGACGCGTTGGTTTCAGCTCTTTCTGTCATTTTTAACTTTACGATAAATCTCCTTTTTCCCCAGATCCCCTGTGAGTGAAGCTCTGTTTCTCACAATCCAAGTAGCCCTGAATGGAACAGTCTCTCTCCTGCCATTCCTCCTGTTCCCTGGGGAGCCTCCCCTCCTCCCATCACCTGCCTCTCCAGCTGGCCCTTGCCCTTCAAGGCCTAGCTCAGGTACCCTTGACTTCCCCAGATATTTTCGTGGACTGGAAGACTTCTTGTCTGAATTCTCCCTGGTCTTCCAGAATTAGCAGGAATGCCATCTTTCCCAAAAGATGGCCAGGTCCATCCCAGCTGATGGCCACCTGTTGTTCCTGTTTGTCTGAATTCCTTCAGTCCCTTGTTAACTTGTATGACCTGGAGTGGATGCTGCTTTGGTGTTGGATGCTGGAGCCTATGGAACTTTTTGTGACCAAGCTGGGCACCAAGAATTGGATGGCCAACAGTTTTCACTGGGGTCATTTTGGAAATTTTCAAGATATTTTTGGTTGTTTCAAAGGCTGGGATGGGCAGCACCACTCTCTTTGTTGAGCCGAGTCAGAAGTGAGAGCTATCTTGCAAAGGGTGGGACAGAATTGTCCCACATCCTACATGACTTTGAAATGTCCCAAGGTACATTTAAACCTATATATAATTATCTCATTCTAGAACCAGATTCTTTTTTATGCAACATTTTTAAAGCACTGTTTCAATATAAATTGAGTTTTCTAAGACTGCAATTGCAGAGTAATGGTTGTGCTTTGTCTAGTCAGGATTTTTACCCAGTGTTGTTTATTATTTCAGAAAATCACATCACATGGTGGACACATCCCTTGTAGCATGTGTGTTGCCAGTACCATAATCTGTATTTGAGCTGTTGCATTCACCATGATTTCATATAAGTGCGAGCATCTAACTACAGTATTGTGTATTCTAATATGGTTGTGTCTGACCACTTATACTCAGAATGTTTACTTTTATATCATAAATCACTTGCTTATATTTCTCTTTTACATAGAATTCAGAGCATAATATTGATTTTTCAAATCGTGTATCAGCGTCCTGTATTATTTATGAATTTCATTTCCGGATACTACAGGTGTCTTTACAAAATATTTCTCATAAAAGGTGGCATTCGGCCTGAGAAGGCTCAGGGCCTTTGGCACAGGCCAGTAGAATGCTCCATTATCAAGGGTGTGAGGGAGTGTGTGTGCATGGAGCCAGCATTCCTGTGGACACCACATGACCTGGCGACTTGTGGGGAAGTACTGGACACTTGCCTAGTGTCTGAGGCAGGTCCTGGAGCACAAGGTGGAGATGGTTGGCAGATGCTGGCCCTTGGGAGATAAGACAGAAAATTGGGATCAGGGCTGAGAGCATGTGGTGGTCAACCTGGCATGTGCGTTCTGTGAGGTCAGAGGTATCATGAAGGGGTGGAAGTGAAGGTACCATCATGACACCAAAACTGAGAACTGGAAAACCACAGCTTTGGGTGATTATGGATTTTGCTGCTATGAACATTTTAGTGCATGCATTTTGGTGAAAATACACCCACTTTTCTATGGTAAATACCTAGGAGTGAAATTGCTGGGCTAGAGTGTATGTCTGTGTTCAGCTGTAATAGAAGATAACAAGCAATTTGTCAGAGAGGTTGCATGAGTTTACATTCTGGCAGCAAATGTGTGATAGCTGTGGTTGTTCCACATCCTTGCCATATTTCCTATATTCTGTCCTTTTCATGTTAGCCATTCTGGTGGGTGTGTAGTGGTATCAACCCAATGAACGTCAGCAATGTTCAGCAGAATGGGTGAGTAGGTTGTGATATAGTCACTCAGTGGGACTCTATTCAGCAGTGACAGCGATAAGCAGCAACCTAGATGATTCCCACAGATGCTACGTTAAGAGAGAGAACCCAAAGACAAGAGTTCATATTGTATGATTCCATTTACATAAAATTCAAAATTAGCCAAAATGAATCTCTAGTGTTAGAATTCAGGATGAAAAGGAGTGAGGAGGTTTGAGCTTGAAGGGGCTTCTGGGTGCTGGAGAATGCTGTTTCTTGACTTGGGTGCTAGTTTCTAGGATATGTTTACCTTATGGAGATCTGTTGAGGCGTAACTTATTGATCTGTGTACTTTTTGTAAGGCATACTTTGACACTGAACACTTACTAACATTGAACATGGGCAAGACTCTTTGTGAAAATAAAGCTTCAGAGGCCCAGGGCCCTTCATTTCCTAACACTGTGGATTAGGCTGCCCATATAGTGAGACATTAAACCGTAACTCTGTAGTGAAATGGTTGACACATGAATGCGTTTGTAAAGTCTAGAGTCAATATATGTGTTTAAATCATGGATCTGGGTGTCCCGTAAGTGATGCTGCCTCCAGCCCTGACTGCCTCCCTGTCTAAACAATGTCTTTCTGAGTATAAGATTAAAGTTATCAGCAAGCACTTTCTTCTCCTCAACTACTGGGGGCATGTGATGAGTCTGTTTGAACTTTGCATTTCCTGCTACATCTAGAAAGTGACAAGTCAGTGTCTGAGGAAGGAGAAATGAACCTTCTAATGGTCACAGTGTCCAAACAAGTAATCTCTCTGTTTACAAACCATCTTAATCCAGCAAAGGCAAGAACAAGGACATATTTGCTATGTCAAGCAGCAAACAGGAGGTCTACCCGCATCTAACAGGCTATAATTAGATTTGGAAGTCTGAGGTGGCAGGATGGGTCTTCCCTGGGCACAGTGGGTATGACAAAGGCCCCAGCACTGACTACACGCTAACGAGCAGCAGTTTTCTCTGAACAGCCCTTCCTGGCCTGGATCAGAAGAAGCGTGCTGGCCACAAAGCATGCTGCCTGCTGACGCCCCCTCCACCACCACTGTTCCCACCACCATTCTTCAGAGGTGGCCGAAGTCCGGTGAGTACTTTGGGATTTATGAGATAAAAAAAGGGCAGGCTACTTAGTGCCCAGCACACAGCCCCGCCTGCCTGCCCCACTCAACCTGCGCTGCCTCCGGAATCGTTTCTGAGAGCCTCAAGCCTCCACTCTCACCCAGAGGCTGAGACCTGGAATGGACATTTTGCAGTTTCTGGGGCATGTCCATTCTCCAACTATGTTACGTAAATGATAGGGGGAGATTCTTCTCAGCAGGAATTGGATTGGGCAAAGTTTCTTATCTCATAAACAATGAGGTGAATTTATAATATAACTTTCTGGGTTCCCATCAGCTGCTCAAATATGGAATTTCCCCTTCTGTTTTTCTTCTCCCCAAGTGTTTATGAAATTCCCTTCTGCAGCCCATACCTAACATAGACCATTTCCATGAGGTGACTCAGGAAATAGTCCTCCTGTAGCCACACTGAGGTGTGAGAGGGAGCAGAATTTGGAAAGAAAGGACCATGGGAGGAAAAGAGCAAGATTCAGGAAACTAGGAGACAAGAGCCAGGGCATTCTAGGGACGTGGGATTCTCAGCTCCTTCCCAATGCTCTTTCTCCTGAGCTGCCCAGTTCAGGAGTCACTAGCCATATGTAGCTCTCTGGCACTTGCAACGTGGCTAGTTCAAGATCAGATGTGCTGTAAATGTAAAATGCGTACTGGATTTTGAAGAATTAGTATGAAAAAAGAATGTAAACCATCTCATTAGTTAACTTTCCAATACTGAATATATGTTAAAATGATAATATTTGGGTTTTGTTGGGTTAAAGAAAGTATATTGTTAAGATTAATTTCATTTTTTTCTTTTTACCTTCTTAAAAGGTAGAAATGTGACTACTAGACAATTTAAAATTATAACGTTGCTCTTCTCAGTGGCTCACATTAGTTATGTTTCCATTGGACAGTGCTAACCTAGACATTGGATAGAGGCCCCTGAAATGAGCTTTCTAACTCTGTCTAAAGTAGCTGCAAGGTATCTGCAAGAATCCATATAAGCCAGGTTTGCCTCAAGAGCAGATGAGAGAACAGAAGCTGGTGGCCCAAGATGTCATCTTCTTGGGGCAGTCATTGGGGTGTCAGGGAATTACCAGGCTTAGAGACCCTGACCCTGGAGCAGGTCTGTGTCCAGGATGGTGACCCTTCCTCTGTCTCCCACGCTTGACCTCTAACTCTGTGTTGCTTTGTACTGAAGCTTCTCTCCCCAGACATGAATAATCTCATCCTGGAACTGGAGACCTCGCAGTCCCCGTGCATGCAAGGCTCACTGGGCTTCCCTGGGCCTCCCGGCCCCCAGGTTGGTGCACTCTACCGGTCCCCTCTCGCTGTCTTCTATTTAGAGCAGGAAAGCCCACTGCAGAGAGCTTCTTAGTGTCTGCCCCTTCTCATGTGATACAAAACTGTTTTTCCTTCTCTTGTTTACTTCCTGTTCCAAAGCCACATGGATAGAACACTGGCTCTTTGCTGGGTGGATTCTGGCCTCCCAGTCTTGATTTCCTCATCTATGCAATGGGGATAGTAATTGTCCCTACAGTACTAGATTTTGGGGGAATCAAATAAGGATGCCGCCTCTGTGGATGTGGTTTTTATTATAGTTACAATCAGACAAACACTTGATGGCAGTGCCCCTTATGCAACTATTGACCCCACCTGTGGACTCAGAGGTGCCTGTGCTCAGCACAGGAAAGTGGAGGCACAGAGGAGCTTGTTTCCTGCCTCACTGGGCCCCCAAGCAGTCCACCCCTTCCCACCAAAGCTTCAGGGGAGAGTGATGAACAGGCAAAATGCTGGAAAGAAGATCCCTAAACAAACAAGAGTACCTTCCAGAGACCCCACCCCACAGATTCCTACCCCTCTGGCCTGCCTCCAAGAGGGTGCTCCATCGGTGAGGGACAGCTGGGCCTGGGCCTTCCACGGGGAAAAAGAGGGTGCAGGGAGCAGTTAGTTCCCCAAGTGCCTTCCCACGCAGGGGGCGTAGAAATGACATCACCCACCTGGGTAAACCCTTCTGTGGCTTCTGGACACTTGAAGGTTCACCTGGATGACAAAGCCCCACAGGAGGGGACTCCGGCCTGTGTCTCCTACAGCATCTCACACCACCACTATTATCCCCTTGAATTAGCCACAGTGACTATCTCTTGGGTCCTCAAACACTCCAAGCTTGCCTCAGCCACAGGGCCTTTGTACTTGCAGTTCCTGCTGTTTGGAATGTTCTTCTTTCTGGTTTCTATCCTGTCTAGCTCCTTGTAGCCACTCAGGACTCAGTTTCCATGCCACCTCCTTAGACATGCCTTCTACCACCCACTCAACCACTTAGTCTAAAGTAGCCTCCTGCCTGCACCCACCATGCAGTCACTCTCTGCCACAATGACCTATTTTAATTCTATGCATGCTTTTCTCATCCTGTTACGGTTTTCTTGTTTGTTTTTCTGTCCTGGTCTCCCCTCTGTAAAACGTAAGCTCAGTGGCAGGGACTGGCAGACTATATCTCTGGATCAAATCCTGCAACAAAGTTTCAATAAAATGTTGAAGTTTTATTGTCTATGGCTGCTTTTGCAGGCCAAAGGCAGAGTTGAGTAGTTGTGACAGAGACCAGATGTGGCCCCCAAATCCTAAGATATTGACGATGTAGACTTCTAAAGAAAGCATGTATCGCCAGGCACGGTGGCTCACACCTGTAATCCCAGCACTTTGGGAGGCCGAGGCAGGTGGATCACGAGGTCAAGAGATCGAGACCATCCTGGTCAACATGGTGAAA